>JARJDR010018553.1:0-16446 GCA_030264135.1 Myllaena sp. GC000078 | reverse complement strand
CGTTTTTCGGGCAAACATGGAATTACCAATCTCTGTTTTGTAATTATAAATGGATAATCAATTACCAAACTATTCCATAGCCTTAAATTTTATGTTTAATTGATATTGTACATTTCTCTGGCAACGCCGAGCTTTTCAGCTAGTGAGACTATACATTGCTATACATCTCAATGCGTGTCTTCCGTCCAATTGTTGGTTATGTACCAAGCCAAATGCGGCAAATGCGCAACGCGAAGTGATTACGGGGTAATTTGAGTGTCCTACCTTACAATCACGCCTTATCAGCAAATCCAAAGCAGTACTCCAATAATCCAATCGGCATTTGTGGTAATCAGTTCACACAATCACTTCTCACAGCGCGAATTTGCGTTGACCACCGGCTACCGCGGCCACCGCGGCTACCGGCTTTAGCGCGTTTTGACTAAACAAAATGGCGTGTGCTGTGGTTCCAACAAAAAATAATGAGCGATATATGCTGCCGTCCGTACACATGCATGATGGCTTCACTGAATAATTATATGCAGTATTGAATATTCGGGTGCAAAACAACTATGTATTGAGATAAATTAAGCATGAATATCAAGCAATATAAGCACACCTATCGCGGACAACACACAACACCACTATTGACGACAAAACCACGTCCACCGCGTTGAATGGTATATGACCATGCTCGACGCACCCTGCCCAATTTGCCCAATTTGCCCAATTTCTTTCGTCCGGTTTTACAATCAATTGCGTCGGTGAATCGATACGAATTTATGTCCTAACGTAGTACTCAGCGTCGGGAGTACGAGGAACGCGATTGTAATAGATTGTATGCGATATTTTACTTGATAAACGTGATTAAATTTGAGCGACGCGGAGTCATGGCGCCGGCCAAAACTCAACTAACAACGCGGTACGCTAACGGCCCGCGTAAAATCTCGAAGAAGCGCTGTGATTGGTCGAGTGATTGCCGTCAGTTTCGTAGGTAAATCTGGGAAGAAAATTAAATATCCCTAGAAATGTTGTGAGGCTTGTGAGAAATCACATGCTGCGCATGCGCCTGTATTGTATTTATTTGGGCTTATGCGGCTTATGCGGTTTATGCGGTTTATGCTTCGCACGTGTTTCTTCTGTGTTTAAGCATGATTTCCTCCGCGAATTATAAACTCTAGACATAAAATGCCCAAAGCAAAGATGCCATCATTACTCGACATAAAAACAATCGACGATGAAGAAGACGTACAATACTATTCTGAAGATTCCGACGTAGAGGTCGAGGTAATTTCTCAATTCTATAAATTTCTTAAAATATAACCTAACGAAACATGTTTTCCCCGCAAAATTAACAACAGTTCCAGCCAACGAAACAGAAGAACAAACAAAAAGTGGACTTTGACACGGAATTCACATTCGTCGCAACAACCGAAGAGTACAACAAAGATGTATGGAATGATCTATCAAAGTATGTCAAGAGAAAGGCCAAGACTAAAACTGACGATAAGATCAAAAAGGCCAGGACCAAGTTACAAGATGACGCAGAGGCTGAAATCAAAAAAGACCTTGATGAGGATGATGATATGGGAGGCAATGATAATAATTCTGATATTTCGCTGTCCGAGGACGAGTTGAAACGCGACAATATCAAAACAAAAGAGAAGAGGAAAAGGAAGAGAAAAGCTGAAGAGGAAGAACAGGCGGCGTTTTTCGAGGAGGGTGACGTGGCCAGGGAAGTCGGCACGTTCTACGAGATGAATCTCTCGCGACCGCTGATGAAGGCCATCGGCGAGATGAAATTCGTGCATCCGACACCGATCCAAGCGTCGACCATACCGGTGGCATTGATGGGTCGAGACATTTGCGGGTGTGCTGCAACAGGCACGGGCAAGACGGCCGCATATATGCTACCAACGTTGGAACGTTTGCTTTTCCGGCCAGCCGATAATGCGGTGACACGCGTTTTGGTTCTAGTTCCAACACGAGAATTGGGCGTGCAAGTGTATCAAGTCACTAAGCAATTGACGCAGTACACCGACATCGAGGTAGGCTTGGCGGTCGGTGGTTTGGATTTGAAAACACAAGAAAGCGTTCTGCGCAAGAGTCCGGATATAGTTATCGCGACGCCGGGTCGCCTCATCGATCATCTGAAGAGCACGCCATCGTTTTCGCTGGACTCCATTGAGGTGCTGATCTTGGATGAGGCCGACCGCATGCTGGACGAGTACTTCGCCGAACAGATGAAGGAGATCATCAGGCAGTGTGCACGTACGCGCCAGACGATGCTCTTCTCCGCGACGATGACCGATGCTGTGAATGATCTCGCCGCTGTATCGCTCACCAAACCCGTCAAATTATTCGCCAACAGCAATCGTGAGGTTGCATTTAATCTGCGCCAGGAGTTCGTGCGCATTCGCAACGAGAGCGACCGTGAGGCGATGCTGGCGGCGTTGGTCTGCCGCACGTTCCGCCAGCATTGCATCGTGTTCGTGCAGACGAAGAAGCAAGCCCATCGCCTGCATATTATGCTTGGTTTGTGTGGGGTGCGCGTTGTGGAGCTGCACGGCAATCTTACCCAGCCGCAGCGCTTGGAGGCGCTCGCCAAATTCAAAAAAGACGAAGCCGACGTGTTGGTTGCCACCGATGTGGCTGCGCGTGGCTTGGACATCTCCGGCGTGCAGACGGTCGTAAACTTTGTGATGCCCGCCACGTTAGAGCACTACATCCATCGTGTGGGGCGGACGGCGCGTGCTGGGCGTGCTGGTGTGTCGGTGAGTCTGGCTGGCGAACGCGAGCGCAAGATCGTCAAAGATATCATCAAGCGTGCGAACAATCCGGTGAAATCTCGTATGATACCACCTGAGATTGTAGAGAAGTACAAAAATCGTTTGGAAAAGATACAGCCCGAGATTGAGAATATATTGCGTGAAGAATATGAAGAGCGCATGTTGAGTAAAGCTGAAAACCAGGCGAATCGCGTCCAGCGATTGCTCGCTGGTGATGCTGACGCCAAGCGACCCTGGTTCCAGACCAAGAAGGAGAGGAAGGACGAACAAGAACGTTTAGCTTTAGTGCCGAAAGAAAAAGAAGGCACGAGCAAAAAGGATCCCAAGAATTCAAAACAGAAAGACAAGATGGGTAAAAAGACAGGAGCGAAGAAAGGGGATAAGGATGGCGGCAATGAGGAATTGGCTAAAGTGGCCTTGTTACAAGCCCGTCTCGCTAAACGCAAGTCGAGGCAAAAGAAGCTCAACACATGTAAGGACGATGTTGCTCCCGTCGGTGGTGCGAAAAATAAAGCCAAGAAGTCGCGGTTTGACCGAGAACTAACCGCCACCTCCGCCAAGGGTGCCAAGATGCAGAGGCACAAAGCAAATGCTGCAATCAGAAATAAAAACATTAAAACTGGTAATAAAAAAGGCGGTGGTATGGCACAAAAGGGTAACAAGAAAGCGCCTAATGCGGGCGGTAAAGGCAAAGCGTTTGGTAAACCCATGGCGAAGAAGCAAAGATTTTGATTGATGCTTATATGTCATGTGTGTTCTCTGCATATTAAAGTTACTATATTATAAAGTACTAATTTGTTGTTTGTATTTCAATTAAATCCGTTTCCTTATTGCAGCAGCACCAAGCGCGAAGGACTCGTAGACTTGGAGGGGTCATATCGCGAGTGACAACATTTTGGTGGCATTCGATTTTTCGAACAAACACACGAAATATATTAAGATATTTCTATTTAACAATATATAGCTTATTTCATCAACCTTTCCACAAAATCTACAATTAAGAAATAGTCATCATCCGCATCATTTCATCGCTTTGTTTTGCGTCTTTCGAATTTCTATTTTCATCACACAACAAATCCGCAAAAATATTCATCGATTGATTTAATAAAATAAAAATTAAAAACGACAACGCAAGAGTGAATGAATGATTTGAATGAACGAAGAGACAGGAGGATTAGAAAACAACTATCGTACATCACTTTTTTTCCCAGTGCTATATCTCGCTCCCTGTTTCATCCCCTGTTCTTCCTCCACCGCCAAAGAAACGTTTACTGACTGTTGTTTTGTGAATGAACATATTTCCATTGACAATGATTCTCGTCGGTCACCTTTCTCTCCCACACGCGCTATCCTCGCCTTTTTATGCTTACACAAATACTATTTTAACTGCACAATGAATAAGATAGAAAGAAAAACATCTAAAAAATATAAATAAACAACAAACAGATAACTACGCCTACAATTAGAGCGTCATTACAAAGATGTCATCAACGTTAAAATTCAATTCATTAAGAGACCATTGATATCATTTGTGATTCGCATTTGCGTTTGATGAGAGTTGTATGCAGCAAACAATATTTATATGTATAGTACGCAAATCGCTCGAAGAAATATTTTGTTAATCAGTACACTTTCTTTCAATTTTCATTTTTTTTTTTGGTATTGTTGCTTCGCAGTTAGCTTCTTTATTCTGCCGTCGATATTTACACACAAATTTAGAATTGATAAAGTCTGCATTGAAAAAGTCATTGTTTGTCTCCTCATTCCAATATTATTATTTGTTTCATATAAGAAAGAAGGCATTGTTCCTGATCGCGCAATTACATGTGCATCACCCATCACTGTTCCACAGTTCATACCAAATGGAGAGAGTTCGCATCATTCGCTCTGATTTCTTGTGTTATTCTTTTTGTTTTCTTCAATAGTTTGAAACCCAATCTTAATCAAATACATGTTTGTTTGACTAACAACAAATCGTATTTGCATCTATTCCTCAATGTTCTATTTTTGTTTATCAATAAAATAACAAATCACAAAAAAATCGATCGTTAAATAGATCAAAACCGCGGTGGGCGTCATTGTGAGTGTGTACGTTCGTGTTGTTTCTTCCGGGAGGAGCTTTCGGGGGTGGGCGGGCAGGGCGAATATATGGGTGGCTCACCTTTTTTTTTAACGACATATGTACCTCGAAATAATAAGCATCATCGTCTTCCTTCACAAATCCAGGAAAAAAAAAGAAAAACAATGAAACGCGAAATAGGTAAAAATTATACAAATAACTAATTAACTAAGAGTCGTGTGGGGTGTTGTGTGTGCTACGTGTCTGTGTGGGTCGGGTGTTTAAAAGCTAGAAAAAGAGAAAATACAATAATATAAACAAATATCTCTCAACAACGTTTACACTTTTACAATTATATATAATCAGCGTTATCTATCATCAGCATCATCCCCATCTACAATTATATAAAAAAATATACAGCGCTTGGATTCATGAAAGTCGTCACGATAGATCAAGCATCACGCTCACATCGCAATCAATCATCATCGTCAGCATCCACGTTAAATCTTCAATCGCTTTTTATAATTAATTAACGTTTTCGTGTTTGTGTCTGTATGCTGTGTAGTTATAGTGTTGATGAGGAAGGTAAGGGTAGAAGGCGGCAAAGGGTAGTGCGTGCTGTGTGTTTGTTGTGTGTATATGTGAGTAGTTGATCAATTAATTTCCGTCGTGTGTGTCAATGGTCAAGAGCGGTGTTCATTATGGTTTTGTATTATATGTATAGAAGGGTTAAAATTGTAAATTCATTCATGTAAAATGCAAAACTCATTTTGTTATCCGTTAATTATTATATCAATTTCACCATTGTAACCGCACTCTCGTCATTGTAATATATAATTTTCTTGCATCTTTATATATATAATTCATCTTTTATATATATATTATTTATATATTTATAGAATAGTAAAGAATAATGTAATTTTTTATGCAATATGTACATACTAAATATTGTATATATGCTATATGTATATCAACTGCTTGTATTTTTCTCTCTCGCTATCCGTTTTTTTCTGCATTCGGTCGCTCGGCGCGCATTTTGCTGTGGCTTGCTTCACTTGTTACTATTATGTATATGTATATATAATTTATTTTGTTGTTAAACCTAGCGTTTTATTCGCGTTTGTATGAAAATTCTGGTGTATACTTCATCATAGATATAAGTGTACAAATGTATATTATTATTTCATTGTGGTGGCGTCTCGTCCATTATCGCGCTATCGTCCCGTGGAGGTGTCTATTACTTTCTTTCCGGATTTTAAAATAGGGCACACGAAGTTATTACATGCAATGCGAGTGGACGACAAACAAGTGATCCTAGCAATTTAAACGCGAACGAATTTGACTGAAAAAAAAAATAGTGAAACTTGCACGAAGGACAATCACATACATGAGACGAGCTCGTCAGTCACAGCAACGTCACGACACGAAACGACACGGGCAGGGCTTGGGCAGGGCACGACACTGCTATGTGTTTTTTTACGCTCTCTTCCACGCGATACTATCCCTATATCATTATAATTATTATTAATATTACTATGTTACATTTATCGTGTAATATTGGGGGGCACTTTATGTTTTGTTGCTACTCATTTGCTTCGCATTTTTTTCACGGCGCTTCGCTGGAGGGATCATCATCGCTCATTTTCTCTGTCCCATTGTTTTTATCCAGCTTATGCGCGCGTGCGTACGTGTCTATTTTGGTGTGTCGTGTATAGAATTACTATTTACAATTACCTACCTATGTACAGTATATCACAATCTATACAGTGTCAGCGGGTATATGTGTTTGTACTTGCGTCGTCCTCCGCATGACCACGTCCGAGTATTGAAGCGACGGCGGCGGTGCGGGCGGCAGCGATGCCGCCACCATCGAGTCGTCCATCAACGCCACCGCCGGCGGCAGCAGATCGACGACGCCCACGTCGTCCGCGTCGTCGACGACCGCCGCCAGCTCGTTCAGCAGCGCATCGTCGGCTAGCAGGTGCTGCAGGTCCTCGTGGTGCAGCTGCAGCTGGTGGTGGTGCGTGTGGTAGAAGAGGTGTTGATGGCTGATGTGGTTGTGGTGATGGTAGTGGTCAGCGGGCGGCATTGTGATGGCGCTCGACGTCAACGGATTGTCCGGCGCGACGAACGACGACTGTAGTGGCGGCGCCATGTCGTCTTCATCCACATCGTTATCATTTTCGTCGTCGTCGTCATCGGCGTCAGCCTCATCGCTGACGGGACAATCCTCCTGGCACTGTCACTTGATATCTTTTCTTCTTTTGCCTTCACCTTCGGAGACTGAAAAAACGCCAGTATTTAGATGAATGAACAAATTTAAGCCCGCTTTACGCTGTTATGTAATTTATCTATGATCAAGGTCATTGCTGTTATTGTTGTTGGAATCAATTTATAAACAAAATAACATACCAGCACTTCGCGTTTTCCTTCGAACGACATCCCCCTCCGGATTGCTTTTATCCCCTTTGCTCCGGGTATTGATCGCGGGCAGCGTGCGAATCGATCGTCGCGTATTGACGTTCGCCTTTACGGCGCCGGGCGTTGTCGCGTTGAGGGTCGCCGAAACAGCGGCGCCGGCCAAGGTGGTGTTATTATTTGCGGTGGCATTCTTCACTTTGACGATGCGCGACACTGGCGGTGTGCCCACAGTGCTTTTCCGCACCTTGCCGGCCACCTCAATTAGCGGTTCGTCGCTATCGGAGCTCTCCTCCAGAATGTTCTTCTTCCCCGCTGCCGCCGTGTGATTCGCGACGACTGTCCCCGTTCCCGTTGATATCGCGACACCCATCGCCTTGCTATCCACACACGCCTTGATCAATTCCACCGCATTCTCGCTCGATTTGCGAGGTTTCTTCACACGCTGATGCTGTTGTTGGATGAGCGACTGATCACTCGCCTCCAAGCTGTTGTTCGAGCTATCCGACTCGTGTCGTTTTCGTTTCGCCGTGGGTGTTGCTCGCCGAACGCCATCATGCATCTTATTAATATTCGCGATTGTGTTATGCGCCAGCGCGTTGCTCACCACCACTGGTGAGTTCAGTTCGGGTGAGTTGAGCTTGCTGGACGCTCGTGTGCGCACCGATCGCGTCGCCGGACTCGGCGAACTCGGCGTCGGATTGTTCTCCGGTATGTCAATTAACAGCTGCTCGAGTAAACTCTTCCGTGTCGTGTTCGTACTACCACCACCAGCACCACCGCCGCCGCCGCTGCCGCCTCCATCGGAAAGCGTTGGGCTGTCCGGGCCGTGTTTCTCCTGATTCGAGTACGTGTAAAGCGCGGGCGCGACGCGGAACGCCTGAATCGGTGGCTCGAGTTCCTCCGGCGCCAGTTTCTTCGCCACGACCGGCGCCGCTACCACCTCCTCCTTGATGCTGGGCAACGACACCACCGGCGTGTTCGTTAACACTACGCAGCACTCGCGGTCCAGCTTCATCTCGCCGACGCGATGGTTTTCGTTGAGATCCTCCTGCTCGCCGGCCGCTTCCGCCTCGTCGGCGTGCATGCCCTCCATCTTCGCAAGCTGCGCCTCGATGTCCAACATATCCGGCACTTGCGTCTTGTGGTGGTGATTGTTGAGATGGTGGGTTTTCGCGTCGGCGATCATCTCAGCCGCGTGCGGACTCTGCCCCGCCTGGTTAGGGCTCTTCTCGCTCAGCGCATCCATGCTCTCGATGCCGCTGTCCTCGCCCTGCCCCGCGCCCGAGTTGGGTGACCGATTCGGCTGTTTGTCCTGCAGATCCTTGCCGCCCGTCGGTGCTCGGTCCGGCGTGTTGCACTTGTCCGGTTCGGGTGGTTTGTCTTTCACGCATTCCGGCTGATCTTCCAACGTCTGGATGAGCTCCTCCACCTTGGCGTCGGGCGGCGATTGCGCGCCGCCACCGCCGCCGCCGGAGGAACGCGGTGAGGTATCTTCGATTTTGAGCAGTCTCTCCTTGAACATGGCCTCCATGTCGATCTCGCTGGTCGGTAGCGCGATCTGCGGCTGTTGTTTGCTTGCCTTCTCGGACGTCGTGTAGCTTTTAAAGCGCATGAAATCCTTGTTCTTGAAGTTATCTTTCGTTTTAAACTTCTCCTTGTTGCGGATTTTATTAATGGCGGTAACGGTGCCGACGTTCGTCGAACCAAGTACGATCTCCGGATCGAAGCAGTCGTCGGTGGCGCTCAGCCGCCGCTGTTCACCGCTACCGTTCGTCTCGACGTACTTCTTGTTGTTGCGCGCCGCCGCCGCCAGCTCCGAATCACTGCCGCGGCGCTCCTTCAGCTTGTCCTTATGGAATTGTATGCTGTGGTTGTTGTAGATTAGTTCGGCACTCTCGCGTTCGTCGGTCAGCTTGGCAACCTTCAGCTTCCGCTGCGTCGTCTGCCCATCATCGGGCGATGTCGACTCCAGCATGCTGCGATCGCGTTTGTTAATTTTGCTGTTATTATAGTCAAGCACTTTCTTCGGTTTCGTTTTGACTATCGTCACGCCGTCGGCGAGCAGCTTTTGCTTCTTCTTGTTGCTGATGACTACGTGCCGCCCCCTAAGCGAGATGTGCAAGGGCGGCACGCGCAGCTCTTCCCCCTGCGCCGGCGACGTAGTGCCCGGCAGCAATGTGTTCGCTGTCGCTGTCGTCGTCGTCGCCCCTGTTGCCGACAGTCCCGTCGGCACCGCGTTGTTGCTAACAGCCTTCTTCGGGAGCTGCGTGTTGATGAAACTCACGTCTGCCTTGTACACTGTATTCACCGGCTCCGATTTTTCCAGCTTCAGTCGCAGTTTGATCTTCTCCGTGGGCGCCTTGGCAGCCGCCGTCGTACTTGCGGCGCCCGCGTTCGGTGGCGAATCGCGACCCTTCGTCCGCGACGACTTTGACTTCGAGTGCTTACTGCAGTCGCTGTGGCAAGAACGGCTCTCGGAATCGCTTTGGTCCGTCGTGTCCGGACGAATCGTGGAATTTGTGTCTTCATCCGAAAAATGGATTGGAGACATTGGCAATCCTACGGATATTAAAACGATTAAGAATCGAAGATGATTCGCATTTTGATGGCGTTTACCTGTAAAAACATCACGAATTTCGCCGTCGCTCTCGTCGCCCGCTTGGGATTCCAGTTCGCCGGTGACGGGATTAATCAGGAGTACGGTCCGCCGCGGTTGTGGCGGATGATGATGGTGATGATGGTGTTGCTCGGCGAAGATCTCGTCCGGAATGCCTAGCGGACTAGCGGTGAGGTTCGGGAGCAGTAGATCGAGGTCGGTCTGCTTGAAATCGGTTAGTGTCGCCGTCAGATCCTGTAGTTGCGGAGGCATCGATTGCACCGGCTGCTCCCATCGATTCAGTGACGGCACAGTAGTGACAGCCACAGATTGCTGCTGATGTTGTTGCGATTGTATGGTGAGCACTGCCGCCGTTGCCGCCGTCACAACTTTGCTTGCGGCTGCAGCCGCCGGTGGTATCGTCGTCGTCGCGTTCGGATACGGTGGCGGGTAGGAATTATAAGGCACAGGATTCCTAGCAATGGTGGGTTGACCGGTCGACGTCGTCGACGCCGTTACCGCCGCCGCTACCGCTGCTGGCGTCGTCATCGGCTGCTGCACTGACTGCGACATTGATAGCGTCACTTTATTGTTACTCGCCGGACTCGCATTCGGAATCACACTCGCCACAGGCGCACTTAATAAGTTATTCACACGAACGGCACGTTGAGGTGGTGGTGGTGGTTGTTGTGGTGGCTGTACATGGTTCACAGAGATCGGGAGTTTCTCGACGCGCACTGCACTCCCCGACACGGCTGTCGTCGTCGTCGCCGTTGAAGTTACCGACGCACCGCTGCTGCTGCCGCCTTCGTTCTGCAGCAGGTTGACGAGCAACGGGCTGGAGAGCGTCACAGGCGGATGCTTGCCTGGATATGGTGGAGGCGGTGGCGGTGCAGGCGACGCCACCACCGGCGTGCTCGCTGCGATCGTCGGCGGCGTTGGCACGGCGTAGCTCGGCCCGTTGTGATTTGTACTCGCCTGCATCGCCTGATTCATACTGGTAAACGGAAACGGTCCCGGATAACCGGCGCCGCCACCCTTCACACCCGCGGCCACCAGCTGCGTGCTGGCATTGCTGTTCGTCGCACTGCCACCGCTCGGCACCGGCACTTTGGGAACGATACTGTCCGCGGGGCACACAACGTTCGGCGAACGAAATTGCACTTTTTCCTGCTGCGGCTGCTGCAGCGGTGGAGGTTGAGGCTGTACGATCGGAGGAGGCAGCGGCAACACCTCGCACTCGTTGCTGTTGCTGGCGACGACTGCTGAGGCTGAAGCAGGTGCTGCTGCTGGACTGCTGACCTCACCGCCGGCGAGCAACTGCGACAGGCTGCCGGCCGACGTCGATCCCGCGATGGTAGTGGTGCCATCCTGCTGCGACGGTACCGTACGCAACAGCACCTCTTGCGGTTCGGAGGCATCGCCGGCGGCTACTCGCAGCGAGATGACCTGGTCGCCCTCCACTTGCACGCTGAGTATGCCGAGCGCGCGCAGCCGCTGGTGGCCATCGCTGGCGAGCTGGCGCAAACGCAACGCTGCTTCCCGCGGAATGGACAGCGTCACGCGCACCGAATTCCACGGCTCCAGCTTGCGAACGGTCAACGGCTCACCCAAGAGGCCCTCCAGCTGCGCGACCACCGCGTCGAATTCGCCGCGAAACGACGGACTGTTCAGATCGCCCTCACAGGTCACCACTGTCGTTACAGTGCTGCCCGCGCTATCTGCTGCCATCTGCAAAAGCACCGAAAACAGAAAAAGTTAACACTAACTAATCGACGTTGCTTGCAAATCACCGCTCCCACACACACCATCGGCGCACACGCATGCACTACATCTTCAAGAAGGGTGCACACAACGAACGTACCACTGCAGGTCACATGGCCGACAATTAAAAAAAAACTCTGTGGGTACGCTCGGCTGTGCACTGGCAGCAAGAAATTCCAAGTCGGTTAGGGGGTCGAAAGACAGGGCAGGTGGATTAATTTTGGTGCACGTTCGCGGGTCGAGCGAAGACGTGGGGGTGTTGTCGATATACGGGGGCGAACGGCTGGACGTCGTCCCCGTGGCTGCACACACGCACGCACGCTCTCTCACACACATGCACACGATGCCGCCACACAGCGCACGCACATCGCTCGTCGACGCGCCGCCGTCGCTGCTGCTGCTGCCGCCGCTGGCTTGGGGCGCGGTGCGCGCACGAACACTTCGTAGATGCCGTCGCCGTCGAGTGCGTCCGTCGCGTCGTGTTCCCGCTTTTGCGATGCGACTGACGACGACGGTACCTGCTCAGCTAGCAGCCATCTTGTATGTGGCTATACGGGGGAGTGTATATCCTCCATGTGTTCCATTGTCAAATAAAAGCAATGCGAGCCCGATGTGCGAACGCTGGGCGACGGCTTCGGCGAGCGGCTGGCTTCCTCGGCGATGCGTGCGGCGGCGCGGGGGCCGTCCGTCGGCAAGCGCAGCGGCGGCGGTGGCGGCACGGTGCACTCAGTGCACGAATTGATTTGCCCACGGGCCATGAAGAAACATTACATACCCCATTTTACGTGACACACTTTTCGAACACAAACGGACGATGCGCGGCGTACGTAACGCTGCGGCGCGCGTACGATCGGCGTTCACTGCACCGATTCCACGTATTCGCACGCACCGAACGCACCACGAACGCACATAATCTTCTCACAAATAGTCCCTACGCTCGCAACAATAACAACTGGACGCCATTCGGAAAGCGCACACAGCGATGCGCGATGGTCACGACACACACCGATCGGTGCGCGCGCGCAATGCATTGTGGGGCGCGCCGACCGCGGCGCCAACATCGCCCGATTCGAAAATTTCGCAGCGCAAATCGCGTAGAACTTTGTCGCGCAGCGCATATTCTTATCTCAGCGACTTGCAGCGTAGACACCAACGTGTTTGACGCGGGCTGCGTGTAAAAAATCGACGGATTTATCATCGCAAATAAAGTAAATCGTAAATGAATGGTGCGTGTTTTGAAATTTGACAGATTGGCGCGCGCTGCAAACAAAGTGGTTTCTTTCGATAATTCAACACTTTATTAATGCGTAAAGACATACACTTTACTTGCAGGGATTTTCGCTGCGACTTGCGGGAGTTTGTAGGGTCTGACACGTGCGAATACAAAAAATTATGCAAAATATTTGTATGGTATTTGACTCAAGAGTGCCGCTTCCGTTCCGATCGTTTCGCTCGGCTGCCAAGCCGGAAGCGTAGCGCGCTCGGCCATCTTCTGCAGCCGATTTGACAACAGGCAGAAGAAGAGTGTCAAATTCGCGCACACTTGACGAATTAATCCAATCAATTAAGCAAATTAATATCGAAGGTAATTGTTCACCTCAATTATGTGATCATCCTATTCAGTTCGTTGTCATTCCTGTTTAATTCATTCACTATTGATTGGCTTGATCAAATCCAGTATTCATCGTTATGTAATAAGACCTAGAGCTAACCTCTTCAATTAGTGAATAATTTGCCATAAAATCGCGGATTTCGTTGATGTACTAAAGAGTGGTACTAATATTAAGTTCTGTGACGTAATTTTGAGTACGTTGAGTACATATTTGTCTTTGTTGGGATTGTTCAGATGTCTGCTATAGCCAAGCCCCAATTGCGCGGCCTCTTGCATAAGCAGATCGGTAGGAACCTGGCCATCGCGATTGGCATTGCTGCAGTCGCCGGAATCGCCCAGAAACTCCTGCTGAACGAGCCCAGGAAGAAGCGCTATGCTGACTTCTACAAGTAAGTAACATTGAGTTTTTCCAATAGTTCCCACATCCCCAAGTGCTTGCGAGAGAGGAATACAATGCTTGTGTTAATCTTTGTTGTTTTAGGACCTATGATGTTGATAAGGAGTTTGAGGTCCTTAGGCAGAGGGGAGTGTTTGATTCTGCCAAGTGATTAAACTAGTTGTATATAATGGATTGGGAGTCATGAAATGTATAGGGAAATATTAGATTATCCAGATAAGTAATAATAAACAGTAAATGGAAGAGCCACTGTTTACTTACTGTTCTGAAATATTACTGAGGAAAGTATGTTTTCTCTTAACGTAGTTGCTTGATCAGTTGCTCTGCTGATGCATCTGCAAAGTCTATTTTATCAATTTGCATGTTTATTACCTTGCTTTGGTTGGCGGTTTTCGGTTTCAATTTCATAACGAACGCATTATTATTTCTAGTCGTTCGCCAATTAGTCACGCCGATTTCACGCGAATTGGTAACGAATGCGATTCGCAAACGCATTTGTGACTTCAATGATTTACGAACCGCTGTGCTTGCCGTTTGCCCCACCGAAAGCGTAGCGTGCAAAAAGTCTCATGTGACACTTCCATTCCGGCTGCAACGCATTATCGATAAGATACGATTTGCAAAAATCCGCGCTGAACACACGTCCCGCTTACGTAAGTCCAGGACGAGTTGCAGCATGCTCTGTTTGCATTCGAATTAGGTAAATAATACGCGCCACAGTTATTGCACACGCGTGTGTTTCATCGACCACATCTAGGTACGAAGGTAATGCCTTGCTACTCAACTAATATCGTAATTACCGCGGAAATTGTATTCAGGGCGCGGATCCTGCGAAATTTCTCGGTGCCAAGAAAAATTCCCGAGCATTTTTTCGCGCGTGATCTTTCTACCCGTGTCGATCGCTAACTACATTGCGAAAAGTCGTTGCGCGCATTTCACTTGCGATATGACGCCGGTCACGTCCGCACGCGGCGGAACAAAACTTTGAGGAAAAGTTATTACTTTTGCCACCGTCATCCGTATTTATAGATCTCGGCGAAGAGCCGCCGGCTGGCGTTTGGTATTTGGTTGTGTTTCGTTATCGCATTATCGATTTTCGCGTGCGCGGTGCGTGCATGTGCGTACACACCGGCGTGGAATCCTTGCAAACGAGAGCGAGAGTGGACCTCTGTCGCGCCGCCCCGAAAAACGAACGCGCCGACGTCGTCATCAACGTGGCCGTGGTGGTGGTGGTTTTCGTGTAAACATTTCGCGCGGCGACATTACGCACCGAGGTGCAATCACGTAGCCCCAGAGGAGCGACCGAAGGCGACCAATTTACCGCCAATCGTCAAGTAAGACTTGTGGTTGCAAAAAAATCGCTTGTGATACAATTTGAATTCAAGTGATAAAACTACATTCAATTTTTTATCGGCGCGTAGTTTAAGCAGTGCAATTTTTTATTATATAATTAATAGCAAATCGGGAAGAATGTCGGCAGCGGCGAAGTTGCAGAAGCCGGTGATGCGTGGGATGTTGCACGCGCAGATCCGCAAGCATTTGACGATCGCCATCGCGATCACGATCGGTGTCGGCGTCGCCGAGCGCGTTTTCCTCGCCAACAAGCGGAAGGAGGTCTACGCCGAATTCTACAAGTAAGTATTCTTGGCTGTTCCATCGCATTATTATATTCCCGCCGTTCATGAATCCTCTCGCATGTAATTTTTAAAGGAACTACGACATCGATAAGGAATTCGATGAGATTCGCAACCGAGGTGTATTTCAATCCGCTGCGAGCGATTAATGCCATCGCTGGTGCTTAGAACAAACGTAGCTGATGAATGTTTGTATTATCCAACGCAGAAATCTAACGCGTACGTAACGAATTGATGTTGATGTTATTGGTGCTGTACTCAAAAATATTTAGACTGGACGAAGAAATAATATAGCGGTTATTCTGTGCAGTTTGGCGCTGTGTATTTGTTTATTCAATGCCTAGTAATATTCCCTGTGCATCGCTTTCCTATGCGGTTGTGTAAATATAAATATTGCATAATTCTATCAATAAAACGTTTTATGGTCGGGCGGGAATGTGCGCGGCCTTGGGGGAGCGGTGAGAGAACTGTTGCATGCGGTGCGATACTTGCAGCCTTCCAGCTACCGGTCGGCGCCGGCGCCATTAATGATCGAGTTCATCGAGCTGGATCGTAAGTTTTAAATGTAACGGCTGTGCGCATGTAATAACATCCGTGCACATACACAAAGCTGAGTGGGCACTGCGCAGTTTACGCGTGAGTGCGTTACGAACGTTACGTAACCGCTAGATTATTGATTTTCTTCCGAAACTCGCACACGAAATTTGATGCGATACGAGAAGTAAAGAAATAAATGGTAAGACTGGGGACACGCGACAAATGGCAATTTATGGCTGGCATCATTTAACTTGTTTTCTTTCATTCTGCCAGTTTTCGATTAATATGTATTGCCATTCATTTAGAATAGCATTTAATTACTGTTAGCGGTTAGATTTCAAAAGTTTTGAACTTTCACTTTGCAAGCAAGCAATTTAATTGGCTGCCATACAATAATGAGTGGGAGAATCGTAATGGCGATTGCGATACATATGTATTTTGAATAAAATTAAATTTCAAGTATAGGGTTTTCCAATAAGAGGTTTGATTTTGATATTAAAAAAAGGGGATTTTTAAGAGAAATCAATGAATATTTATTTCATTGTAAAGTGGAAGGTATGCCATTATCATTTGAAAACGATATCAGCCAAATGGCCGCCACGGTTACGATTGCAGCATCCTATCCTTTTCATGTAATTTTCCATGACCAATTCGCACA
>JARJDR010018545.1:0-40731 GCA_030264135.1 Myllaena sp. GC000078 | reverse complement strand
GGAGGATGGCGGCAAGCGTGTACTGACTACCGCTTCCTGCTGCCAGTTGCTGCCTACCAAAACCAACAATGAATCCACTTCATATGTACAACCACAGACAAAATACGAAATTATCAATTACGATTTATGGCGAAACTATTTAAGTTCCGTAACTGAAATACACCTCACTGGAAAGCCAAAGAGCTGCGCTTTCCAACGCCGTTGAGTACGCCTCGCTACCGCACTTCGTTTTGAGGATATGGGTCACCAGAAGATACACCAAATTTTCAATGTCGATTTGTGGTGAAACTATTCAACTTCCGGAAGTGAAATACACCTCATGAGATAGCTAGAAATTGTGAAAATTTCTTGTAAAAAGTGAAATTGAAAGCGAAAATTTGCGAAAAATACTAAGAAATTCATTTCGTACGAAATTAACGAAAAAAACATAAATTTTAAATTATTCGTGCAAATTTCCGAGCAGTTAAATTTTAGTGAAGCATGACCCTTACATTTTGAATTTACACCGATAAATTGCTTTGCCTAGCTAGATAATATGTGGCGCCACAAGTACGACGTGTGATAGTTTATCCGACCACGAAATTGTTGGCTATAGTCACAGCCGTGACGTATCGACCTGAAAATAACACAAAACTAGTCTGTGCACAAAACCATGTTCAAATCCGATAGATTTCTAATATCTATCTAATTAGCACATAAAAAATTTCATGCAACAGGCCCATTGTATATATCAATGCCTAACCCTAACAGATAACAAACTACATCTCTGAATATCCTTCTTACACATTCAAATATGTATTACAAGGATTCATAAACATGTGTACGTTTCGTGTGATATCATAAAAATTGCTGCAATTACAAAAAACGTTTCTGTGCGTAAAATAATTCATGGCAATGAGTAAAAACTCACATAAGTAAATAGTAAATAGGCACTCTGTAAATTTGTGCTATTATCATTTCATTTCGATTTTGAATGTGATTATTGAATACAATAATTAGCCGTAGGAAAATTGTAAATCTCGAGCGAAGATAGACGCATGTCGGTCGTGAAAGACAACTTAAAATAATGCGATATATCACAGATGAAAATCATCAAATCAATTTCATGTGGTATGCCAGTGGAAAAAGTATTGGAATGAATTCGTTCACCGTAACTTACCTTATTATCATACAACTTAAAATTAATTTGTCGATTTGAGTAAAAACTAGCGAGGGTGGCGCATTTAACCACTGTATTGATACGTCGCTGCAACGGGATGCATCTGCCGCGGCGTGTGCTGCAATCGTGCGATATGGCAGCCACGACAAAGCAGTTGGCTTTCCAACGGATAGCATCGCTTGTCCGGCTCGTCGGTTAGCTGCATTCCACACATTTCACACACGTAGCAATCGACGTGGAAGTCTTTATCCATGGAGACCACGCGGACGGTTTCTTCTGTGCCTTCCACCGGTGTTATTCCTGGTGAGAATTTATAACATACAGAACTAATTGGGATATTAAAATTAATGCGGCATACCCTTCCCGCACGCTGCACATTTAGGCGCAAACATTCGATGGTAGTCATTAACACAGTAGATTTTGTTGTCAACGTCCACCGTGAAGGGCACACCGTCGAGGCATTCATTGCAAATGCAGCAGCGGAAACAACCAGGATGATAGGATTTGCCCATAGCTTGCAAAATCTGAAAGGAAACAATCATTATAAGTAATGCGTCCTTTCCAATTGGATAAGTACTTACCATTTCCATAATGAGATGCCCACAAATCGCACATTTCTCCGCAGTTTGTTGGAAACCCGAATACTGCAATTAAGATAAATCAATGTACTTTTATTACGAGAGAGAAATTTGTGAAAAATTCTATATGCAAGTTGCAATTTTCGTTGGCAAACGAAACAGACAAATAATGAAATTATATAACAAATTGCAAACCACATAAAGAACAATTGAAGCTTTTGCAATTAGTGATAATGTAATAGAAAGAAATCAAACAAAAAAAAAAAGAAACAAACATACCTGTTCATTGACTTCACCTTGCATAGAATCTTCAAATTCCTACGAATACACGTATCGAGAACAAATCATAACACTAAATAATAAACGCATATAAACGAGACTAGGACAGAATTACAGAACATAACACAATGTGCAATAATTTACAAAAGCTTCAAATTCAGAACAGTGAGCTGAGAGAAAACTAGTCAAAGAAGACTGTAGATAGTATGCATCAAACGCGATGGGATTTCTTACCAAGTAATCTTCTTCGCAGTACACCCGCCCGTGAACGTTGTAGAACGCTTTACCTCGGAGTGCTCTCCCACAAGAACAGCAGATAAAGCAATTCGTATGGTAAAGGTTGCCCATCGCCTGGCACGCTTGCCCAGCACCGGTTACCTTCTCCTGACACGTATGGCAAATTCCTATGTACCAATTTTATAAACATTACAATGGACAATTGCAATGGAAGAAAACCCACCGAAATACTCTCCCTCTTCTTCGTGCTTCTCCATCTCCTCTTCGATCTGTCGCGTCATCTCCTCGATCTTCCGCTCCGCCTCGGTGGGGCCGCGTGGTTTGATTGGTGTGACCATGTATGGTAGCAACGATTTGCCGCTCATCTTCAGCTTGAACTGCGGCTTGGGCGCCGCCGGCAGCGCTTGCGACGCATCCACCTTCGTGTCACCAACCGCAGTTGCAGCCGTGGAGTGTGCTTCTTTGGCAGGCTTGTCGGCTTTCGGCTGCGGTTTCGGCGGGCGCGTTGGTGCGCCCGCAATCCCCGTATCCGGTCCGCGATAGTAGTTCTTCGCCGTGGACATTTGAAATTGCGTGTTTGTGCTCAGCGTCTGCGATATATTGCCCGTCATGCACACGTAATCGGAGCTGTTGAGTTCGTCGAGCGAGGATTTATACGATGCTTTTGATGGGCTGCGCCCGTGATTGTAGTAACCGGTGGCGGGCGCTTGTGGGCCGGCTTGCTGCGAACTGGGACGTGGTGTTTGCATCACCGAATAAACTGCCTGCGCAACCTGCGGCGGTTGCATTTGAGTGTAGGTCGCGTTCGTCGGCTGCGCGTGGCCGCTCTGCACAGTTTGATAAATCGAATCCGCATATGCAGGCGGGGCTCCACCGTATGTAGCCGGTGGTACCGCTGCCACACCAGGCAAACCACCAATTGGATACTCATTTAAATTCTCATAGACATTGTGGCTTGCTTCCGATGGGAATGTTTTGTGTTTGGCTGTGCCAGATGGAACTTGTGGTTGAGCCTTACTCATATTACCTACAATAATAGATAATATAATGTAAGCAATGCCTGTGAATCATGTTGTTAGCAAGAGAGTCCTTAGTCCTTACCATAGTTATTGTGACCTCCTCCGTAATATTCCACATTCTCATAGACTGGCCCACTGCCGGCCGAGTTCAGCGAGCTGTGGCTCTTCGTGGGGCTGGGCGGCACCTGCGGCTTGGCGCATTGCACGTACACATCGTTCTCCTCGACTTTGGCGTGATCCAGCTTCGGCGTCGCGTACTTGCTGCTCTGTATAATGTTCGTGCGCTCGTAGAGCTGGAAGTCGGCATTCTCATAGGCGCCCTCCGGCCGGCCGAACGACGACTGCGATTGCTGTGCCTGCGCCGGGTAGCGTGCCGCCTCTTTCAGCGACACGAATTTCATTTTTTCTATGTAGTCGCCCTGTTGGTCCATCTTCGCTGGATGGGCTCGACGCTGAACTCGTAGCACTCACACGCCCCGCGTATTACGCGAAAAGTAACATTTTAATGGGCACTACACTGGTACGGCAAACACAGTTAAACTTAAAACTGGAAATCACTGGGCACCATTGACTTGGGCGATGAATGGAGTGTGAAGCAAAACGGGGAGCGATCATCCAATTCCCAGAAGCACCGCAACCGGAGATGAGGCTCGAGCAACAAACACAAGATGATTGGTGGGGGCGTGAAGCAGTGAAGGATTCTTGAGTGGGAATTACAGTGTTGCACGATTTTGCTTGAATTTATTTCAAATTGTTTCAAACAAAATTTATAAACCGCCGAAACAAAATTGATAAGTATTACAACATACATATATGCAGTTAAATTGTAAAATTGTTGTATGTTTCAATTTCTTGGGTTCTCTTTGGTAGATTAATTTCTAATTAAATTTTGTTAATTAAATAAATATGATTTACGTAGAAATTTTATTATCTTGATTGTGAGTAATAGTTAAAAATATAAATTTTACCACAAAACGAAATTGGACAAAATTGCTACGAAACGACACATTGTGCAATAAATATATAGTGTTTCGTATTGAGTCGCTGAAGTATTTTGGCTGATTACGTGTCCAACCAAATTCTAAACTGTTACAACAATTTCATCAACATTGCTAGAAAAAAATAAGAGGCGAGTACAATACCTAGGTAAATCTGACAACGCACTAGACTAGCTACCTGTCAACGTAATAATCCACCTGCCCGAAGTCACCTGAACCTACATACCTACCCATACCCCCCATACCTACCTGTCTCGATCAAACAAACCACACAGGTGCACGAGTGCATCAAATGTTTATTTACTCAAATCATTTTAAACACATTGGTTTAACGTCTCATCAACAACACCAATGGAAGTGTTAAAAATTGCAAATTTCAAACAATGACAAAACAAACCTTGAGGTGGATTAATGCGAGCGGCGCAACGAACGCATCATCATCACGAGCGGCTACCTACATATAAAAAGTAGTTAGTGAAGTGAGAAGTGTAGTGGCGTCTCCGCGTTGACGTCATCGCGCCAGTGAAAGCCGCAGCCGCAGGTCGCGCTCAGCGGCCGCGTCCAGTCTTGAGACTTGACTTCGGTGCACTTCGGTGCTTGCCCGAGCACAGCAGCTCAAAGTCACTCCACGACGACGACGACGCGCGACGCACGAAGAAGAAGTTGTGCGCGAACGTACACACCTCAAACGCCACGAATTTGCGCGCATATGCGCACGCGAATCACCATGTCGAAGATGTAGTGTTGTGCGCAAAGGCGTCTTACCGAATTTCGGTGGCATACGGTTACCGGATTCGAAATGTGAGTGGTGAACAGTGTTCAGTTCCACGCAAATAAAAGCGAGTGACGGAGCAGCCAGCATCCACCCGAAATTTGGCACCCACACCGATCTTCCAGGCGTGCGAGAAGAGGAATCAAAATGTCACGGTGGAAAAAATGAACGATGTCGATAGTCTGGTCAGTATTGTTTCATACTCTTGCCTTTTTCGGCACAAATCATTTGAATTATAGCTGGCTGAATGTCATTCGGTTTTTGATTTGATACAGTGCGCGGTATGACGACGAAGCACATCGAAGTTCGAAGTAGGTTAGTGACATGAATTCGTATCGTGTATCGAGCACTACAATTCGAATTGTATTCGCTTTCTTTTCATTTCGCATCATCAATAATCTGCGGCGTCTCCTCGGCTAATTTGTAATTCGACAATTACTACTCCAAAATGACATTTAATTTATGAATATAATGCGCGCGTACACGTATGAATTGAATTGCGAGTCGGCCCAAATGTGCTGCATGAATTTTATTGTATTGGGCGTATAAAACCGAGGAAATAAAAGCGTGGGATTTCTTTTTGCGCAAGCACAATTGATTGGATCATTCATTCCCCTCCGTGCGTATGCGTTATGTAGAATCTCAATGCTGTATTTGGTGCGGCGCGGCGGTTGCGCTTCCTCCTCTTGGTCTTCCATTCTTGAAATTTCAACTTCAATTATAAAGAGAAAATGTTCACACGATGCGATGCGCGAGCCGCGAACTGGCAGACGCTTTGCATTGAATAATAAGTGTGTATTTTAATATGCCTTTTACTCGGCTCGTGAATACTGGAATATTAAGCAGCGCCTAGGTTGAAGACTGCGTTAGGAAGAGTTAATCAAAATGACGACAACGCATTCCAATGAAACTTATGCATCTAACTACCTAGGTATTTGACATTAAGAATAAATTTTACTGCTCGATATGAACAAACACATTCCGACAAGCGGTGTGGTTGTGCTTGGGGTTTTAATAAATTAAAGAACTGGATGAAACAGTAGCAAGCACAAATGATTATGTAATTATAATTAAACTGGCTAATTAATCCTTTAATACACGACTGCATGCTTATAATTTAAGTTCTGCGGTTATAATGTATGTTCTTGAACTTTTCTGAGGTTTTCTGCCTGTTGTTCCTATTTGCCTAATTATTTGTCATGTCTATTATTTTAATTGGTAAGTTTTGGAACACTCGTCTAGTAATTCAAGAAGTAATGAACCTAACATCTGTTTGTGAGTGAATACACGTCACAAAATTCTTATTTAAATTAGGAGCAAATACATTGTTTCGTTTCGTTCAACCGTCCTGGACGCATTGCGTTGTTAACTGAATGCAAATCACTAACGAAAATATTTGCCAACATATATACGAGGTGTCCAATAATTTATCTCACTTAATAACGTAGTTAATATAACTATGAAACGCGCTATTTTATTACACATATTCAATGTATTTATTAGTTGTGAGCGAAAATGTATTTAACACTAAATAAATAACAATTTTATCTGTGGCTATGAAATGAGCTGTAAGTAACCAAAGCAAATCAAGTGAAAGAAGATGATAGGTTATTAAACTGCGCACCCGGTATTTCGAAATGTGATAGAAGTGATTGTAAGCCCCGTCGGACGAAATCGAAATCACCGGTTGAATTTATAATACGTGCGTGCGACGATTTCGCCTTCGACGCATAAACATTTATTCAGTGCCAATATAATTAAACCTCATTGCAATATGTCCGTTGAATGTAGAAATGCCTATGGTTATGCACTATCTACCGTTCTCAACCGTTTACTATCAATAATGACACACATTTTCATAAATAACTGCCAATAAAGCTTTTTTGTTTGTTTTATGGTATTTAAATATTCATCAATGAGCAATGAGAGTGGTACGCTACATTACATTCCATAGAAATGAAAGATGACAGAATTTCTAAGCGATCAGCGTAATGGAATATACTTGTTGCAATGAAATGCAAATTATAATCGTCGCCTAGACGGCGGTGATCGCTTCTCGATGAATTATTAATGAATTTCAAAGTGGTGTCGAGAAGATCCAATTGAAATGATTGGCAGAGTGAGAGTGGCGTATTTAAATGATGACTACCTAAATGCGGGTATTCGTACTGTTTCTCTTTTGTTTTATTATTGTTTGGTAAACTGTGTCAAATTCCTCGGCGATGGGTTTAAATTGTATGATGCGCGTCAATAGACAATTTATTTAAAGCATTTGGTATAGTTATTTATGTTTTCACTTTGCAGTATTTTATTATGAATGTAATTGGTTTCATTAATTATTAATTTTACAAGTTTATTGCATTTGTTTGAACAATTTTTATTTGCGTTTAGTGCAAATTGAAGGATAAACTTTTTTATATTAACTTCTTCAGAAATAATTGATAGACGTTGCTTTTGAGATTATAGTTGCTTTGCGAATGTATTTACCATTGCGTTTTAAAGTCATTAATTGCGACAAACTAATTAAAGTTACGAGTGAATATACAAAATTACTACAAATGTTGATGACGAAGTGACGTATTAAATGCATCATATGAGTTTAAATTAGTTTAGATACATTCCTATATTTTGCAACACTTGCTATTATCACTATGTATTGGCGTATAGTTTTTGTTATGAAACGTAAATTCTTTATAGTTTTTTATAGATAGTAAGCGTTAAGTAATTGTTATATTAAGTCATAGTATACAGATAAGTTATTGTGTTGCTGGTACATATATTTATTAATAGTGAACTTTTATGACATGAAATCCTCTAGATTTTTTAAAGTAAGCAGGAGCGTTTGTTATTTAAATCCGCTATTTCCAGAAAATGTATCACAGTAAATACACATATACTATGTGATATACATTTTAAATACATCAATCATGTCGATAAGCAGAGTTGCGTATTTTCCACCCACTCATACACTATAACTACGCATGTTATTCGCAGGCAATATTGCCCAGCTATAATAAATCTACGACTGACTGTTGCTTTGAGACAACAATTGTCAATAATAAATAATAAAACGCATAATACAATTATTTTTGATTATACGGCGGGTGACGGCGATCGACCGGTGACGTCTGTGCCGCGTGTTTCAATCGTTTCAGCGTACTTGTTAATTATATTGGTCAATGACTGAACAATTTCTACGTCGCAATTTGATTTTCATACAAGAATATATTTTCACCGTTCATTTAGATATGTATGTAGTGCTTTAATCTACATAATTGACAATCCATATTGAGCGTTGTTATTTATATCAGTAAAAGTGTGATAAATATTTTTGAACAAAAATTGGTTAGATAACTGGGAAAAAAAAGCAATTAAAACGCTACGAGATGATGACGTTACAAATGTATGTGGAGTACGCAAATATTCCGTTACATTCATATTCAGCGCACGATTTGCGCTAGTCTCGTTAACAATAACGACGTCGACGATGCCAAGCGACGGCAAGCGCAGAACCGCGAAAACGCCGCATATTTTACATAAACGGCGAGCAGCATTTCATACCGGTACCGTGCATTTTGTTTACATCGTTTGTATGTATTTATTCGGTACGACGCGATGCCGACGTAAAACAGTTTATCATTATATCACGTTTGTCATTATCGAAAATGCACGTAATATACAAAAAAGTTCTGTTTGGTGCGATGCAAAAATTCTTATTCTTAATGTTGAAAACGGTAGAAAATGTACATTAATATCTTGAAAATTAATACAGTAATAAAATCACTCTAACGATAGCAAAATACATGATTAGCATTTGCTTGAAAACAATTTAATAGTTTTTCTTAAAGATCCTTTATATGTAAAGTACGCAAATCACCGACTACGTAATACAGAGGAATATCTGAAATTCTATTCAATTATGCTATCTATAAAATTCGTTGCTTTGCAAAAAAATCCACCGAATTGAAAAATTTTAATAGAATATTTATAAGAATTACATACTAAGATTATGTTGATATAGTTTTTTAAATAAAAAAGTGAAAAATTTGATATTTTAAAATTTAGTGTAGCAATATTGTATGGTAAATCGCGAGGAAATTGGTATTTTGCGTAAAATGGCAGAGGCTAGTAACCTCCGAAATTAAAGCACATGCGCCCTCATTCTCATTGCATCTCCCATTGACCCCACTCAACCCAACCCGGCGCACGTATTCGAGAGGACGTTACTTTATCGACCACCGAGCGTCAGTCGACGTCCTTGTTCGCGCCCTCGTCCTTAATCTCTGCGTTCCCATAGGTCGTTTCCACTGTGCGCCCAGGGACACACACCCACACACACTGTTCTGTTGGCAGATTTTCACCTTCAACATAACAATTTTATTGTTTCAAATTTTATTTTATTTCGAAATTATATTTTATATTATTTATTGCACAAAAGATAGAATAAATGTATGCAAAACGAAAAATCCTATAAGTACGCATAAACTGTGTGATTTTCTTACAGTCTGAAAATATTTGATAAACATCTTCGAATCTTTTACATACTTTTATATGAAAACAATTTTGCAGATCGTATTCAGTTTCAGTTTTCCAATAAATATGTATGAAAAGAAGGGCTTGCGAAGTGTGGAAAAGTTGAAGTTTACGGAGATGAAAGTTCATGTCGGCGGCGCACTTTGTATGCGCTCGAAAGCTTCGCATAGTGTGGAGGCGCCGGGCGCATCGTAACCGGCATGCGATGGGTAGTGAGGATGCCGTCATACATTTTTCAACAACGAATTTCGTTTCATCTTGTAGGTATGTAGGAGTATGTGCGCTCAACGAAGTGCCGGTAAACGAATGCGGTTATTGTCGACGGCTCTGCCGGAAACGTAAATGCTGCGCGTGGGATTTTACGATACGGGCGTTAAATTTCAGGAGTGCCATTCAATTTTTAAACAAAATACGCTAGCCTGCGGTTTTACTACTTGTTTCGGGTATCGATTAATATTGCACGATACAAAAATCTTGGAATTGGAAGCGCTTAGGATTTTTGTCGATTTATAATATCACATTCATCTATGTGACACCCGGGTATGATAATCTGAAAAAATAGTTTGATAATAAATGTTAAATAAGTGAACAAACCTGCAATTAGCAAGTGAGTAATGAACGAGCGATAAATACCTAGACCTAGAGCAGCCGGCGCCGGCGGCTTGGTGTCCCACCAAAAAGTGCAGTGCGGGCGCGGGCGGGCGTAGGCGCGCGCGGGCAGGACAACTGTGCGCCGCGCGCCGGGTCGCTCATGTCTCCTGCCTCCTGCCTCCGGCCTGTTGTCGCCCGCCCGCCCGCCCGCAAGTCAGTTACCAGCCTGCACATCATTCGTGCGGCGGCAGGCGCGTTGTGTGGCTGGTCCGCGATCTATTTCTCGCTCTCCCGCGTGCTCCCCATTTTCGCGACTCATCCTCGCCGCCCGCGCCTACACCGTCAATAAAATGCGGACCAATTAAATAACTAAATAACACGCAATTCATTCATCGCAATCGTGTGCTACGATAATAATTACAACCGTAACATCTATTATTTATCAACAAGCGTCGAACGTGGAAATTGATGCGGGAAAACCCGGAGGCAGTGCATCGATATAATCGTTAAATAAGAACGTGGTGGTCGTCGCATTACAACTCTATCTCTAAGTTATAAAATTGCATATCGCATGCGGACCACGTGGCGTGGGTGTGCATTGTGTCTTCTGCAATAATTATCGATCGCACGTCGCATCGCGTCGGCCGGCGGGCTGGCCCAGACTCCTATCGATATTATTACATTGCCATTGCTCTAATCGCGTTTGCGTGCCAATTAGCAATTAATTGAATACCAGGCCGATATTACATTACGCGACAATATAACCGACGAGCATTGCGATCGTTGCGCTAATTGCTTGCGTGCTCATGTGTGTGACTTTTATCCTGTGCGCGAGGGTGGCTATTTCCGGCGAACGTAGTAACCTTCTCGAACTCTCACCCTGCCCACCCTCTGAACTTACTACATGTGACTGCGACTGCTAGCGTGTGATTCATTCCGAGTAATCGATTCATTCGTACGTGGAAATCGGTGTGTGTGTGTGTGTTGTGTTCAACCCTCCTGCGCGGTATTATGCTCCTGCCGACGACGACGACATTGGCCATCAATAGCAAGGACTATGCGTTTCCTAGTAGTCATGCCGGTGGCGGTGGCACGAATAACACGCTCAAGCCGAAAAGCTATCGGCGCACGCTGTTCACGCGCAGCAAGTGTCGCAGCCTCAGTCCGTTGTATTCGGTGACCAAGTGCATTTCGCCGCAACGGCAACATCACCGGCAGCAGCCGCCGACTGTGGACGCGAAGCCGGTGTCGCCAGGCGGCGGTTATCGCGGGATGCGCTTCCGCTTTGGCGCACGATGCGGTTTGCGCAACGGCAAGAATAATGCGAAAACTGCACCTGTGAGCACCACCAAGTGGTATATCAAGGTATTATATTTTATCTATATTAATATCAATCAGTAGAATGATCAAACTTACATAATCAAGGTGTTGTTCACATATCCTGAGTAACTTTTAAATTGTCAACTATTTATGCACACATGAATAATCACGACAAGGATTGGCATAATTAAAACTTGACACCTTTTGTCTATGAACAGAGCGACTACTACTATGCAAAGTTCAATGATTTCGCTTTGTCAATACGTGATAAGAGATGTTTTATTGATTTATTTTCACTCCGGAATGTAGACAGATATTATAATGCGCAAAATTCAAAATATAAAAATGCCATGAATCGAATATATGTAAATGTACCCCAGTGCGGGATCGGGTAGCAGCAATGCACTTAAGTGCACTTTTACGACGACCACTTCATGGCATTGGGTACTGGCGACGTGCCAAGTATCAATGCTTCTGCAATATGTATTCATGCTCAATTGTGCCTATCGCCTACCTAGTATCCTAGTAGGTATGTAGTACTACATCGCATTGACAACTTGCAGACATCTGCATCCTCTTGCGCTTGACACTTTCAATTACTTATTCATCTCGATAGACATGGGACGTGCCGGTGCCGTTTGCGATAGCGGCAATAACATCGACATTTCCTTTCGGAGAATTTCATTCAGCCGTTTCTCGGTATAGAGTCGTCGTAGTTGTCTTTTATCTACCTGTGTACGAGCGTGCCGAGGTGGAAAGTTGAAATGAAACCTTTCTCTCCCGAGAGAGGTTTGCTATCGACAATCTTACCATATTGAACAGTCAATAGAGAATAACAGAGTCGTCGTCCTCTATTCATAGTTAATAACGTTCTTGAATGGCTGCTGGGCTGCTGCTGAAAGATGCGGTGACACGGTCACGACAGGATATGTGGATATTATTAAATCGTTTCTTAATGCATAAACACGTGCGACTAGAAATTATTCATATAGGTATTCTATGCTTGATTTGTTCATATTATATTCCTTGAAGCATTGTTATTGGGCGCCATTTACACATTCTTCGATTTTTGTTCATTTATCAACGTGTGTGCATGAGCATAATGTTGAACAAACAATGAGGAAAGGAATGCCGTGATTGTGACCATAAATATTTCTTACCGCAACAGCCAGCGTTCGCGTAACAAGGGGCATTTTTTAATCCCAAGAAATGCGCTCGCGCTCGCATTGTTTCGGTTCAATTTGCATAGGCATAATGCGCAATGCCCGTATATGTTCTAACACTAACCATGCACAAAGTTCAAAGAACACCAATGCGCAATGTTAACACTAAAGGCCATTTGTAGTGACATTATAATTAGATCTTTTTAGGTGCGTTACAAACAATAAACAAAGGGTGCTTACATAAACAGTAGCACTATTTTTATCAATGCAGTCACCTATTCATTATTCATTCTTCCACGAGTGACGCATCGATTTTGCAATGTCGCCGAATTACAACAAAATAAGTCGGGGCTGTGTTGCAATCGTTTCTATCAAAGTGTTTTAGCCATGCTTGATTGTAAATGGCAGTTTGTTGCTCGCTGGAAAAATATCCATCTCGACAATTAAGTTTTCCAGCACGAACTATGCTTGTTAATTGTTTAAATGGCAGTTAAGTGCTGCCGCACCTGCAAAACTGCGTTCGACTAAGGTTTGTCGGCAAGTATTCGTAAATTGCTTTCAACGGGCCGGCCTTCCAGCATTGGAAATTGATAAATCGGGTGTTTACCAGCAATCACTAAACAAAATGTGCGTAAATCGTTCGCGCAATGAGTCATCGTTCTCATTTTCATTACGTGTGTTAGCTGGAAATTTTATTATTCGATCAATTTTTAGACCATCGAGTAATTTGTTATTTTGAGCATCGTGTATTTGTTGAAATACTGTGGTTTCTCATTGTTTATTGTATCTCATGTGGGCTCAAATTTTGCGAAATTGCAATTCATGCGTTCAAAGTAAATAAATAATGGTATATATGTTTCAGATTTTAATGAATTTCTCTGAAGTACACTTATATCATATTAATCGTAAATTACTGCTAACTTGCCACGGCTCGACTTACAAGAAAACCTTGCGCAGCGCAATTTGTTTGTTGGCGGTTTATTGTGATTTCCACGTTTTTCCCTGGAAGCCTGTTTCACTGTTTTTAGCCGAGTTTCACTTGGTTCGTGTTTATTTCTTTTGCAAAGTGCAATGTTTTACAATTTATTTCCTCCGTTTAGTTTCAATATAAATCTTAGGAATAGTCTGTTTTTATGTTTGACGCCGTTAAGTGGCGCATGGTACATCAATTTCGCCTTAATGCTCGTTACCCTATTATTATCATGGCTAACACTATCAAGTGATAACCAGCAATTCAACTGTGACAGACCGGTGCTAAATAAGTAATCATGTTCTAGATTCGCCTAATGTATTTTTTATTAACATCATGGTTATTTATTCGCTTTGACACAATTATCATCTGACACAAAACGCATTCGATCTCTTTATTATAAATAAACTTAATGTTCCGCGTAATATCTTTTCATATATTTTTAATCTGCTATAGTTTTCCTCAATACACTCTTGATTTTGTAGTTCCGCGTAGAAAAGCACATGAAGTGTACATGTAAGTAAATAAACATTGGCCTAATTATAGCGCTCAACACAATTTCCTTCACCATTGTTCATTTCGCATAGATATTGTGGTCGCGTGTCACACTTTGTTGTATTGCATTATATGATTCACATCGTGTTACTTACATCTTCTTTCTGGCCGCTATTATCAAGCATAAAAATAAACGTGGCAATAATATTTATGTAATTATCGTACTGAGGACGAGGTTATCAACAAATTTCAATATTCTACGTTTGATTGGACAAAATGTTAATACAATTCTTTTTGTTATTTATCCCAGTTGAAATTTCTACATAGTTATCACTGAAATTATTATAATTGATTTAAGTTTCGTATAATATTCATGACACGGAATGGTACGGCGCGTTCTGTTTTCGCACACGCGCGCGCGCGCTTTTGTCGCCAAATCGTGTAGGCGTTTTCAACGGAATTGATAGGGAATGACGTTATCATCTCGCTGCGTACTTCATGCACACGCAAATATTTCTGTGACGCGATGGAGATGCACGCCTGTGCAGCATTGATTTGCGCGCTAATAATAACGGTCGAAAACAATGCGTGCACGTGATGGCGCACAAATTAATAAACGCGCCAATTTGATGACGATTTTAAACTCAACCACACGTCATTGCTGGTTTAAATTGCACATATGCTGGACACGTGTCGTGCGGAATGAAACTCCTCTCTCCTCTCGCTCGACACAAAACGTCGCAATCAACTGCGCCCGCCTGATTTATTCGTGTCTCATGTTTCACGAATGATGAGCGTATGTACCATACGAGTGTATGCAAGGTGATTTTCTTCGAAATCGTAACATGAAAAGGGACGCATGTCTCTTTGTTCTTGTGTCTGCCGGCGTGAATAGAAGAAAACTTTTAACGTGCGCACTTGAGTGTGTCCACATCCTCTCGCGCCAAACACACACGCGCGCATGCACATCCTGCTGCATGCGCCGTCTATTTGTGTACAAAGTGTTTGTAAGTTGTTATTTCGGATAGTTTGCACACGCGTTCAGCAATATGAATATCATCAACAATGCGCGCGCGTTCGCTCGCTCGCTCGCTACACTTCGCCAGCATAAGTTATCATTTCCTGCTGTAGATTACCTTCAATTATACTTGGACTGAAGCTTGTATCTGTATAATTAACTGCATACAGACAGACAATCGTGTGTGCATACTCTCGTTCATGATTTCTTATTCGATTTGATTCACAAGATTGAGATTCGTTTCGCTTGCTTTCAGCAGCCAACATGGCGTCTCTGGGGCGAAGAGAAATCGGACGGCGCGCTCTACACCGTGTACCTGAAGAAGGTGCGCTACCATCGGCCGACGCGCTCCCTTTCGCAGTCGGTGGGTGGCGGCGGCGATGGTGGTGGAGGCGCCGGGCATTCGGACTCCGAGGACGAGATTTCGCATCTCGAATGGGAGACGGTGCGCGTGCGCTTTGTGAAGGCCGGCACATTGAAGCGGCTGGTGGAGGCACTCGCTACCGACGACGGCGAGCTGGAGACGACCTACATCAATGTCTTCCTCGCTACTTACCGCAGCTTCTCGTCGGCGAAGGAGGTGCTGCGGCTGTTACTGCAGCGCTACGAGGAGCTGTCGCAGCCGATGGAGAACGGTCGCGCCGATCAGCATGAGCAGCATAGAAAGTGAGCGCACGTGTTTGCTTTCACTCACGCTGTGATTGCTTATTACCAATGCGGATCTGAATGAAAGTTGACACACTAAGACATTACGTCGTTTTTCTTCGTTTAGAACGCTTATATCCGCCTTGCACGTGTGGCTGGATAGTTACCCGGAGGATTTCAAGGAGGCGCCCAATCATCCGGCGCTGCGGCAACTGGTGACGTTCTGCGAGAACCTGCTGCCGGCCACCGAATTGGAGGCGAAGGTGCGCCACCGGCTCGATCGTTACAGCCGTGAGCAGCCACCAAAGATCTCGGAATCGATGCTCATTCCGCCGGCGACGCTCGCGCTGCGCACTGCATTGCCGGGATGGAAGTGCTATCGGTTGCCCGAGGTGCCCGTGAAGCATTTCGCCGAGCAATTGACGCGCATGGATGTTGTAAGTGTAACTGTTCTTAAAGCTTCATTGATTGCTGATTGCTTTTTCAATTTATTTCAGGAACTATTCAAAAAATTAGTCCCGCATCAGTGCTTGGGAGCGGTGTGGTCGCGGCGCGATAAAAGCCGCTCGCACGAGGCGGCCACCGTGCTCGCGACCGTTAATCAATTCAACGCCGTGTCGTTCCGCGTGATCTCCTCCGTCCTAGTCGAACCGGGCCTCAAACCGCTTGACCGCGCGTCGATCATCACCTGCTGGATCGACATCGCGCAAGAGCTGCGTGTGCTGAAGAATTTCTCCAGCCTGAAAGCGATCATCAGCGGTCTGCAGAGCAATCCGATCTACCGCCTGCAAAAGACGTGGGCGGTGATGAACAAGGAGAAGTTGGAGGTGTTTGATGAGTTGGCGCGCATCTTCAGCGAGGACAACAACCAGTGGACGCAGCGTGAGCTGCTGATGCGCGAGGGCACCGCCAAGTTTGCGGACACCGTCGGCGAGAATGATAAGCAGCTGCAGAAGGTGTTCCAAAAGCAAAACAACCATAGTGCGAACATCAGCTTTGGTACGATTCCGTATCTGGGCACGTTTCTCACCGATCTCACCATGATCGACACCGCCATTTCCGATACGATCAGCGAAGGCTTAATCAACTTCGACAAGCGACGCAAAGAGTTCGAGGTGCTCGCCCAAATCAAACTGCTGCAGGGCGCAGCAAATGCGTATCACCTCACCGAGGACATTGTGTTCGATCGATGGTTTGATTCGATTTTGATCCTTGACGATCGCGAAGCCTACCAGTTGAGCTGCCAGATCGAGCCGTCCAATAATAATATCAATAAGAATAAGAATAAGAAGGTGTCCGGGCATCAGAAGAACGACTCAATTGCGAGCAATTCGAGCAGCAACAGTTCGCAGTTCTATTGCGATATTGATAGCACGCCTAGCTCACCGCATAATAGCATTGAGCGCAAGTTGAGTCCGTCGCAGCTGTCGAACAGCAGTTCGAATTCGTCGCTGCCATCGTTGGACGCATCGCTAACGAGTTCGCATTCGGGTAAGGATAACGGCAAGCTGAATGTGCCGCTGACCGCGGGCGGCGGTGGTACGTTGAGTCCGAATCACTCGCAGAAGAGCAGTCCCGACTTCTATGTGATCAAAGTCACGTTCGAAACGGACAGTGTGGAAACGGACGGCATCGTGCTGTATAAAAGTATTATGCTCAGCAACAACGAGCGCACGCCGCAGGTGATCAAGAACGCGATGTACAAGTTGGGGTTGGAAGGCAGTCCGGATGAGTATACGCTCGCGCAAGTACTGCCCGAAAAGGAAATGGTTCTGCCGCCCAATGCAAACGTTTACTATGCGGTGAACACGGCGTTTAATTTGAATTTCATTCTGCGCGGAAAGAAATCCGTTGTGGCTAGTACGGAAATAAAAGCGAAGGGTAAAACGAAATGAAGTGAAGCCTTTCGTAACAAATTGAATAAGAAATTTATGAAACAAAATTTATGAACAATTTCCCAGTTTATGCATGAGCTTATTGTGCATAAAAGCGGTGCTTTATTAGTCATTTGTTATGTTCTCTATGCTCTATGATAATGGACACTCAAAGCTGCTGCACATGAACAGAAACGAATTATTTAATGTTTAATATTTAGTCGATTGTTTGGTTCGTGCAATCGTGTTGGTGGCTTCATAATTTTATTACAAATTGATATAATATTTTTTTAAATAGACGGCGATCATTTTAAAGCGTGTGTGTATGTAAATTATATGATGTAAATGTACATTTTTAAGAGGCAAGGCATGAAAGTTTGGAAGACACAAACATAACAACTGTGATAACTGATATAACTCTGCAATTTTGCTAAAATATTAACAATGTGGATGTACACTAGTTGTTAATGACATGATTTTAAAACACTTAATACTCGTCAGGTACAGATATGTTATTTTATTTTGTATTTATGTAGAGATGCAATATAAAGATAGGTATTTTAGCATTGGCTAGCAATTGTGCATCACCAATTTATTAATTAGAAAGCGAGGATTTATGAGCTTATTGTATTTTGTAAATCTAAACCAATTTTTATATCGATATACACGTTCTAGTTATACAAATACATAATGATATATAATAGACGGCGAACAGATCGCAAATGAATTCATAACTGAATAAGTGTTACTGCATATAAACGGTTATTAGTTCAATAGATTATTTATTAATTGTATAGTAGATATGTAATATAGCAGATCTGAATTAATCAAGCTCATATCAGGTATTTTTAATTTTGAAGTGTACTATTAATTAAATTATTACAAATTGTGTATTTGTTTTTTATTGCAAATTGTTTGAAACTATTTGTCCCTTTTCCACGGACGGAACCGAGTCAATGCTTTCTTCACGTTCTTTACACTGTCGAACGGCTGGAAAAAGAATTCCTTGAAGTCTTGCAGTGGACCCATCTAAACCAGCACATTAGAAAACAAATTGATACAATATTTATAACTATCTTTATTTGTTTTTATTATGTATATATTTTTGATGACAATCATCTTAATGCACAAGTTTTGTAATCTCAATCGAATCTATATGCATTTAAGTCGAACGAGTTAGTTGATCATACCTATCGCATTTACATAATCCCTTTTTGCAACCCTCCAATTGTGTTTCCTTCATATTTAACTAGTAATTATAATAATCATTAATTATACATCACATACGAACATTAATAACTTGGAAATGCTTTCAATTTTGTTTTGTTTATGTAATTGCATGCATCTCATACAGAATTTGTTTGTTGCTCCACGTCTAAAATCCGTTTTCCTTGATGTTGGCAATGTTATTCTAGTCATGTTGCAATCTGTACAAACTTTACATCTTCTTGAAACGTGAAGAACAAACCAGTATGAAAAATAAACAAAATAGAAAATGACATGGAACGTTATAATATAAGCCGTGATTTTTAAACCATCACAAAATACAATATGCATCGTTATCTTCTTTGTTAAGATCTCACATCTCGCCAGCACTTTCTGCCTTAATTATGATATCCACCATTACATAATAGATTACTTATTATCGTTTTTACGTTACTTACAAATAACTGAATGCACACAAGTAATTGCTGGTGTTGCAACCGAAGTTTTTACATTACCGCAAACACACCAAATCGAATGTAGCCCAAAAATTATGTTGCACAGCATCCGTAATTTGTTTCAATGCTATTTCAACTATAATCTTAGAGCAATTGGTATATAACTTTGTATATTTCCTTAATATACCAGAAATAAAATGTAAAGACAGTAGATAAATAAACATATAAAGGAATAAATTACAATTAATACAGATAAGAGATTAAATTAACACTGCTTATCAATAAAAGAAAAATCTATATAGTGTAGTGGTGCTCAAAATGAACGCAAATATTCCAAAATCCATTAGCCAGTTACCGGATGTGGTCGACATAGCACATTTATATTTACACCATGGGCATATTACCGAAAACTTGAATTCTAGATGCTATTCAACTAATAGTACTTCATGTTTATCAATTTTTGGCTTCTTTTACTTCGGTTCGCATTTCAGAGTGCATGTAAATATAAAGTTCTCCAACTGCATTCGTTTCATTCTCATTGAGTGAACGCGAGATAAAAATTCGTTTGCGTTGCGTTAATAAAATTGAAGCTTTCGCTTGATTGGTGGTTCCATTTCATCATTTTCTAATTAGATATTTTCCCGTTTCCACGTATGAAACTAGCACGCACAATTATCCGGCTTGGCGGATTGCTGATCACCCGACAAATTGTTGCGACCGGGTTGCGACGGTTTGTGTTGGACGCCGGACTCAGCCGCATTCAGATCTAATCGGCCATCCTGAATACTTTGGAAAATTTTCTTTGCAGTTTCTAAGAAGGCTTCCTCAACATTCATTCCCCTGCAAACAATCACAAAATCAGCTATGGCATGCAAATTGGCATTAGGTAACATACGTTTTTGCACTGGCCTCAACAAACATCAAGCCATTCTCATCAGCAAATTGCTTTGCCTCTTCATAGGTAACATCTCGCTGACCCTCTAAATCACACTTGTTGCCTATTAAAAATATCACAGTGCTGGGATTAGTAAGGTTCCTAGTGTCGGTCAGCCAGCTACTGAGGTGGTTGTATGTAGATCGGCGTGTAATATCATATACCATGAGAGCACCAGCAGCCCCTCTGTAATATGACCTTGTCACAGCCCTAAATCGCTCCTGGCCAGCTGTATCCCAAATCTGCAGCTTTATCTTTTGGCCAGCGACCTCGATGATCCGCGTGCCAAACTCCACGCCAATCGTGTGCGGGCAATCACTCATGACTACAAGAACATCACAAACATTGCACACCATACATGAACGCGTCCACCACCAAGTGCTTACATTTCTTCTCAGTGAACTGGTGCAAGAGACATGATTTTCCGACACCCATGTCTCCGATGATGATGTACTTAAATATATACGAGTAATTATAGGGTCCGGCCGACATGATTCCTGCAAAGACGGACGAAATTTGTTAGCGAAAACAACGTCACGGTGTTTAACTTTTAATGACTGTACGTCTGGATCACACAACAGCGCGTAAAAATGGGTGTTTCGAACGGCAAACAATGAGCCGCGTAAGCAGGCAACGACGTGTTGTAATTACCTAATATATGTGAACGTATCGGCTGTTGAGGGTGTTGCACGATCGTTGCGTTAAACCAAAGTGGCGCACAGTTTTCTCGCCTTGTGCAAAAATTAAACTCTTCCACACACTTTGCTGCTGTTGTCAACACAGTTTGGTTGTGTCAGCCTGTCATTACCACGACGGCCATTTGTTAGCAATGCGCTAGTCAAATGCACGACTGAATTTGCTTTTATCAATCCACAATCGAAACGCTATTCTGATATATAGGAGTGTGAGTCGAGTACATTAATATTATAATATGAGTATTCCCAGTCATTGTCGTCAGTTGATAGTGAACACATAGAAATAGGATGAAAACATGACTCATAATTTGATTGTATCTTTGGTTGCATATCATTCAGAGAGTTTAAAAACTTTTTCTATAAACTTTGTATTTCTAAATCATAAGAAATATTTAAAGTTGTAAATATGTTTCCTTCCTGGCGTTTAAATAATGATTACTATGTTATTGAACAATTAGCACAAAACCAAGAAATAATTAATGACTCTTTGCTTAGAAGCACTAAAATCGTGATCGCTGCTTCAACACGACCGCGAGCAGACCTGAATACTGAATACTCGTACAAATGCTTCTCTCGCGACGCCCGTATATGAATATTATACATATTTTTGATTTATTAATGAAGCAAGGTCGTAAACCACGTACGCGTTCCATCACCCATCCGTATATAGATCTATTCATTTGGTTTATTACATTCAACATACAGAAAAGAAAACACATGAATCGAATGAAGACACCGCACATGGTTCGTTTTGCCAAAAGCAATTTTTTCGTTAATTACCAACTAAGAGATGAGTTTGTCTGTCGGTCAGTCGTACACTCGTACAAATATGTAGGTACCACCAGCTGCAATTAGATCAAGGTTTGACGGATGAAAAGAAGACGCTATTGACGCGATTTTTTATGCGTAAAAGTCCTTGCTGTGTACAAAAAAATAAATAAAAGTCGAATCAAAGTACGCCTGATATGCGACGCGATGACACTTGATGATGATGATGAGCAACATGCGAACTAAATCTAGCAGAAGGTAATGCTCTTGAATCGAAATCGAATGTTATTTGTATGGAATTCCAATTAATGCGTGGTTTTATTAAATTACAATTAATTTCCAATTAAAATTTAGTCAAAACTGTGAAATTGCTTGAAAAAGATTTATTTACAAAAGCAATATCGCATCGCTTCAACTGTAGACAAAATATTGGTAAGTAATTAAATTTAATATGGCGTGTAGGAATAACCAGAAATAATTGAAGATACGTTAAGCCAATCCCAGAAGAGAACTCTTCAGTATATGAACAAAAATCTTACGAAATTGATTATTATCATCAGCCATTAACCACAACGTTAACTCGTTTACGACCACTAGAACTAATCGTAACGTTGGAGTGTTGGAGAGATTATGCCAGCATCATGAATGTGCATTGTATGTGCAGTGTGCATATTCCAAATTCTAATATTAAATCACATATAAACAGGTATGTACGATAAAGCAAAGTACATATGCTTCCAAACGCAACCGCATAAAAATTTTATCATCACGGAATTTCCAGAAAGAATGTTTTTTCAACAAGGATATGCTGTACATAAGTGTGTTTGAGTTAAGAGTTATATTTCACAGTTTATAAATGCACTTCTAAACGAAACACACATTTTTTGTATGTGATTCAGGATATAATTAATCAATTTATTGACAATAAATCTCTATACATGTCAAGGATGTGTAATTTCATATTTACTAACTTCTTCATGTTCTTCTTTGCAATCGCTTTTTATCTTCTTCATGTGCGTCTTGTCTCTGCATCATATTATTTCTCTATCAGATTATTACTGCAATATTTTAATTGATCGCAAATATAACAGACCTTATATTTTCTCACCTTGAATTCACAGCTATCTTATAAATCTACATAGCATACATATTTTGCAGAATTGATGAGAAAAAAAGAGAAAAGTTAATTGCCATAGAATTACACGTATCAATAAAACCTTTGAAAATGGGAAATTTGCCCACGCACATAATTTAATCAGAGTGAAAACAGCTAAAAAGTTAGAATTTAGTGGTTAAAGCCTAATTAACAAGAAGCATACTGATTAAGCAGTCCTCGCCTGGACTATAATCTAGCAGAAAATCATCGCAAAAAAACGAAATCGCACAACGTGATGAGTAAACAACAAACAAATAGCGTGCGGGCATGCGTTGGTAAACAATACAACCACGATGTGAATGTTGGCGACGTCGGCGTCGGTCGGCGGCGCCGTTGCGATGCATTTGTTTGCTGCACTTTGTGTGAGAACATTGGCGCAACATTCGTTTAGCAAACACAATAAAAGAGTTGATGAACAACTTGTTTCCGAATTTGTTTTTGCGTGGGTGTCTAATTTTCGCAACGAATGCAAGCCTGGGCTTTTGTGATCCGAAACGCGTTAAGCCCGCCCAATTGCGCACGATTATGACGAATAATAACGCGACGAGATGCGTACTTTGGGCGATGTTTGACGTAACAACGCGCAATACGAAACGCACCTAATTACATACTACGGTTTGCGATGGCGATTTCAACGCCTCTTCTCTCAACCGGCTATGTATTAATACTCCAATCACAATCTATTTCGATTAATTGACTAAGCTGTTTTTCGGTTTGCAACTAATGCGTAGTGTAATAAGATTAATGCGAAATTGAAGAGTGTCTCATTGCCCAATGTTGCAGTTTTGAAGGTGAATCCATCCCACAAGCGACCGACGCGAAGAGCACGCTGGAAATATTGATAAATTGCGTTAACTCGCGTGCAAATGAAATTTCGTGCTTTTGCGTCAACTTTCGACATTCGCCGCGTTATGATGAAATGCACTTGTCTCATAAATAATAATCACACGAAAAATGGCAGACGTTCGCAAAAATTCGTTCTACCAACTTGCAACTTTCCATTGCATTTCTATCATTGCATTGCATGAAAGCGATCATGAAATGCATAATATGACAATAATTAGGCAAATCACATGATATGCCATTTATAATAATGAAATAAAGAAAGTTTGCGCATTGTTTTAATGCGTCCTCATTCGTTACATGCCTGCGCTTGTGTATGCGAGTGGTTTTCGGAGTGCAAGTGCGTCTTATCAATAATCAATAACAATTTCACTTCGAAAACAATAGTGAAATAGATTTATAACGGCGCGCCCGGCAGCGATGGAATCAACGACATCGGCCTAAAACACGCATTCGGGCATGAATTTAACCGGCACAAAATTACATCTAGTAAATTTTTGCGATCGGTTGGTCCCCGAACACTTTTAAATTATATGTACCAAACGATCGCGAAAATTTGCATATCGTGTTATCTGTGCTTCATTAGATTTTTGCAAACAATGTGCCTAGGAAGCGCATCACTGCTCTGGTGCATTATGCTACGAGTATGTTAATTATAAACTGGGTTAGAAGATTCATTGAATAGAACTCCGTATTCTGATGATGATCATGAGACTGCACTTGTTAATTTGTATGAAGAGTTTCAGGCGCATTATAATAAGTAAGTATATGATAGAGTTTTGTTTAAATAAAGAAAAAGAAAATTTACATCGTTACGGCGGATCATAGAGACAATAATGAATGTTTGTTATTTTACATTATCAGTGAGATTCTTGTAGAAAATATGTACATAGATAATGCCTGATAAATTTGAGTGAAATTTGCAAAGTGTGAAATTTTATCGATTGCGAACGCGCACATTAAAATATCCACCAGTGAAATGAAGAGAATAAATAAAATTGGTACGCTGGTATACGTAAACCACCATATGAGTAATAATAACAATTCTAATGGCCACTCTGCGGATTACGTATTACATCTGCACCGTGCGACACGTACTGTGTAGAATCAGCAATATAAAAAAAGGCATTGAATAGAAATTACGAGCACACAGGCATATTGTTATGAAGTTATGTTTGCTAAAAATTATTTCACTTTTGCGAATCCACCTAAGAAAGTGAACACAATAAAAAGCAATTTAAAATTTTGCACCAACCGACTGGTGAGAACCGTCATATTTAGCTTTGTACTGCAGTATTGTTAATTGTTCTCGGTCTCGGTACTCTTCGACTTATTGTTAATTGCATTGCGGTAGGTCTTACGCTACAACAATTCCAAATTTTGTTGACAATTCAGCCAGATCTGATTGTGAGCTAATTTCCAGATTATATAAAATTCTTATGCAAAAATTGATGATAATTCAATCACTGCTCATATTTACAGCATTTTTGCGGGTGTTCATGGCATATAATTACACAGCGCGCGGTCTAAGGCTGTGCATAATTCACTCGTCGGTTAATATAAACAAATAATAGTGATTAAACGTAATTACAGATTTATTGCGTTGCCCATCGTGTTAACGTGTTCCCAAACACGCGGCTAATTGTATTAATCAATTATCGTCTGGTAATTACACAATTCGTATTGCAAACGTCGTGATATGTGTATATTTATAATACGTGTACCTCTTTGCATACAGACGAGTACATAACTATTATAAAACATTACCTGTTGCGATTGAGATACGCTATGTCAATGTATAATTCGAGAAATTTCTTAAAGGTTAATTGTTATTATCGATAGTACATTGCATACCTATGTTCTACAAGGTAGATTGCATGAAGTTGTCTATGCGATGAGCTATGGCATTGCGCGAAATGCGCACATTGAGGAAGGTAACGCGATTCTCCTTCGAATGCCTGAAAAAGTTTTCTTGGAAAACATTATGGCAGGTACATCCGGAATATTTGATTGTTTCGTTAAATACCCTCTTATTCTACACATTCTCTTTTATAATTGGCATATTTACTATGTATAACGCCTTTTGTAATTCTTGCAATGCAAGCGGAATGTGACAAAAATGATACACCCGTAAATGGCACTTTTGTATCGAGTAAGTACGTATTAAATGCGCGCAATTAAATAGCATGTCAATGTTACAAATCAAATAGAAAAAGGCAATTATGTAATTGACTTTGGAAGCGGTTCGCACGCCGTTGCCGCCGCCGCCGCCAGCCACTCAATGGCGATCGGACCATGAAATTATCGGTGTGCGTTAATCGCCAATTATCCATGCATCCTTTTCGGTGATGCGGTGATGCTCTTCTGCCCCACGCCGCGCGGCCGTGCACAACTCTCTTACTCCTCCGCGCGTGTTTGTGTTTGTGTTTGCGGCGCAATTTGCTAAATCTTTCAATGATCGAATGCTAATAATGCAAATAGGCGGTGAACGATGCGATTGTTAATTAAACTATAGCGATTCACTTTGCATTGAACGCATCATTAATTCAATGTCATCGCTCATCAATGATCTCAACGAATTCAGCGTTGATGACTTTGAACAATTTAGAATGTTGCCAGTTGCCACATTATGGCATTTGATTCGATGTAAAATATTGTATCATGATCGCAAGTGTGCACAACTGGTATTTAGCTGGGCATGAAAAGAAAATATTAATTGAGAAATCAGATATGCTTCAATGCGACTCGAGCATTATGCGTGAGCGTCGAGTGCGCGCACTGTAGTAGGTAAATAATAAAGTGGTTAGCAAAGCGGATAATCGCCAACATGAAAAAATGCAGAGTAAAAGTGCAATTCGTGCAAAATGCACACCGTAAATATATTGCATTTAGGTATTTCGTAGCGAAAAGAAAAGAAAAGTTAAGATAAATAAATTCCAAAGGACTGAATCCAAATTTAGTAAGTTTAAAAACATGAGTCATGTGTATGGTGGTTTAAATAGTTATTTCAACATTGATGGCTTGAATATAATGAAAACCGGAGCGTATTTTAGTGTCGCAGAACAATTGCTAAAACGACAATAGTTGACCCAAGCAAATAACAAATAAAACATGGTTTCCAAATGCGGAATGTAAATAAGTAACGCATGCTTAACTTAATTACCAAAATATTACGAGCGCGTTTTAATGCGATAAATAAACTAGAAAATCTTTAGATCGCTTGTCGGTGTTTTATATATACGAGAAACAAGCAATAGAATGGCATCGCAATCATTTTGTCATCGGTTACACTTTCTATTAAAGGCTTGATCTCAATGATAAATTGAAAATTTAATTAGTAAAGTTTGGTATCACAATAGCATATATTTCAACTATTTACAATTGATATGCGATAATTATAATTATCACATTAACAATGTGCATAAACTTAAACAATTCTATACTTATTAGTAAGTATTATAGTTATTTTGAAAATCGCAATACTGGCATTAAATTCTACAAATTTATTAAATATAATTTTGAATGTCGTCGGACGGCTGCTTGAGGTAATGAGTTTAAACATAAGTTAAGTTGTCATGGCTGCATTTGCAAACTAATACGCACGACTGTGTTAATAACCGGGCAAACTTTCGCAGATAAATTAAATTAAGCGTGTGACACGCAAGTCGCCATTCCAATCACTTTGTCATTAATTTGTTGATTTAAAAAGTGCATGTGGCGACTGGATGCGCTTACATTTTATATGATCGTGATCAATAAAACGCATTTATTACGCATAAAGTTATGAACAAATATAACGAGATAAAAGTTTGGTACTAGGAAAATATCCATCATCCCGCTCATTACATAAAATCAAATGTTTAACATCTAGTATAAAAGATTGTCAACATGTCGTTTTGGATCATTAATTAATGTCATAATACCAAATCAGGCAAAATATGCAAAAAAAATGCATTCGCACATAAGTCACGCTAAATACCGGCTGCTATTTGCGCTTGCCCAATGCGAACAACAATTTATCTTGATTCGCGCACTGGTTGGCTGGAATCTGTTGACTCAGTACTCATCTCTTACGCTGAAGCAGCATCGGCGATTGCGTTAGATTCATAATTATCAATTCAAACGCTAATGTTTGACGTCTGAAATTGAATTTATTAAGACTTACGATGCATTCGCAACGAGTGCGTGTTGCACAAGCGCTGCGCAGGCGTACTTTTTGCGAGACTAGAAGAAGAAGAAGAAGAAGAAGTTGTTGTTGTTGGTCGGCCGAAACGCAAAAGTGAAAATATGCAAACGGCGGAGGTTTACCCGCTTAATGCCTATAAGTTCGATGCGTGTCTCTAATGTTAAAAATCTTGACGAAGAACGTGTTTTGAGATAATACATACTCTGATGCGCCATTAGCGTTCCGATAAGTATTTACATGTAGAAACTGCTATCGCAGTAAATACTTTAGGCTTGTCAACAATATAACAATAATAAGATGTGCTTAAAAGTAGTACAACATGCCCTTGAGATTCGATGAAGATTTGCGATATCAATTTGTTATGCAAAATACAGCGTAAAGTTTTATTACATTTGTGACTCAAAAGTTACTGATTGCAATGCAATAAATAAACATTCTTTTAAACAACAATTAACCAAAGACAATAAACATTTGTTTATTAAAAGTTTAATACCGTTCAAATTTTTTAATGAACGTTGCTAGTAATAAGCAACTAATTACCTATAATGACTCGCATGCAAAATATAGACTTTTTTTTGGGTTAATTTGAAGAGAGAGAATCTATAGAATAATTTTCACGTGGAAATTGGACCACCACGTAAGCATTATCACACAATGCACAGTGCAGTGCAAAAAGTACATTAGCCTTGTTACTCGCACATTGACAAGAATGCCGAAAATTATGACTGATGAATTTTAAATGCGTGGAAAAAAGGCACCCATCAACTCTGTGCGCAAATTTATGTCATCATCAGGCCATACGCTGCGGTGTGTCGCGATGAGAAACAGCAAACGGGCAGGAAAGTGAAGCAAATTGATCGAAATTATATTGCCATGAGCATTTGCGCAGTGCGAATGAAAGAAGCGCGTTCGCAAAACAAACTCGGTAACAAATTCGTGAAGAACACACCGTTTAGAAATAATTAGATACACGCCAGTTGGCTACTGTGGATTTAGTGACCAAAGTGAAGGTAAAGTCGACGAATCTCGAACATTTGGCCACCAATCTCTTCAACCTTCATCCATAATAAGAAATGCATAGAATAACGAAATCAAAGAATGCTCACCGTCTACAAATTGATTTCTGGCAAAAGCACCATTCGAATCAATGCGTGTAAATTTCGCTTTTCTTGGATAGGACTTTTGCGGACTTCGTAGATAGCGTATTTGTGCTTTCTTCTGCTAATGCGTGTATTTTTGGTACTTTACTCACCGTGCCTGGCGCTACTGTAGTTGATGATGATGATAAACGATGCTGTTCCAATATAGCACACTCAATGGCATTTAAACCTTGTTTTTCTCTTTTTTTTTTTTAATATCATTCTTCGATTGTGAAAGTGTTTATAAAATGCATTAAGTGATTATTTCCGGTTGGCGCTTTGCTGATGTTCAGCGAACATGAACACCGCGCAGTCGCAGAGATATCGACAAATCGATTCCAATTTTTTTTTCGTTTATGCTTCGCTTGGTTTCGTTGATGGTCAAGAGTGCGACCAAATAAATCATTAAGACAATTGTTGGCATAGAAGTTTGTTGTAAAAGCAGCACCAAATACAGAACGGTAACGATTTTGTGTTAATACTTCTTCGTTGTTAGCGAAGAAATCTTGAGGAATCCAAAAATCAATAATTAAAGCGCAAATTTTCAATTTGGCAAAGTCGTAAAACTGATGACAATTTTCACTTTTCCCATTTTCGACCACACACGCGCGCCAACGCCAATCATTGACGGTGACACGTGGCGGTTTGCGGTGTGTGAAATGTGTATGGCACACGCATTCCAATCCACGGCTCCTTAATAACAATAAATTAATGTGCATAATTTCCTCGATGACTTTCTCGTTTTGGCATTGACACTGGTGGAAAAACCGACTTTGCCTATGGTACGTTCTACTCAAATGATTCTTAAAATTCCAAATACGCTCAAGTGACTCCTGCAAACGATCCATCACACAAATAATTATTATTACCAATCCTCAAAGGCACAAACTCGAGGCGCAAATCGTGTAGAAATCTGCGATCTAGATCTTTTCCCCTGCGCATTGGTAACACACCCATCGAGGTACATTTGGCGTAAAAGGATGCAAACAATAAGTGAGTGCCCAGCGGTCAGATTTGTTCGAAACAAATCCGAAACGGTTCAAGTATCGAGCGCACGCGCACGCGTATCAAGGCGTGTGCAGGCAGGCACCTGAGCACCAAACCATCCATCCATCCATCCGTTGCCGATTGCTGCGGTTGAGCTGAGCATCATCACCGTGGCGGTGGTGGCGGCGGCGGCGGCAGCCAGCAGCCAGCCAGCCAGCCAGCAGCAGGTGAAGTAGGTTACGAGACGTGGGGATGTAGGACGACTATATACGTGCGGCCAAAGAAGCCGAGCGCAGTCAGTTCAGTAAGCAAAGTGTGCTAAGTACGTTCGGCGTTTGCGTTCCATCCGCTAATCACCCATCCACCACACGCACACAGACGTCGTCCTTTTAGGAATTTTATCTACCATTACTTTCCACTAGGTGAGTTTGATTTTTCGCTCGAAACCAATTCAATTATTTATTTATTTGATTAATAAAGGCATTATTTGTTCAGTGAATATAAATCAGAAATCAATTAAGTGCTGTTTAAGAAGAGATTATTCAAATGAATGCATAATTCATATGCATTTAATGTTATATTGACGTTAGTTATGTAAATTTATCCAAGTCAATTATTTATAATTTCCAATCGCGACTTTCATAATTAATGAGAGAAATTTAAACCTGTAATTACAGTTAGTCTACTGGTGCGTAGCTTAACTCGTGCGTTAAGGTGATTTATTGAAGTGACCATTAATTACTTACTTTTAAATTAATTATCTATAATTTTCTGTCACCCCCACACCCTTGAGGGTAACTTGACTTTAATTGATAGGAAGTTATTAAGTTTATAATTTAGTTAATGAGGATAGTTGATATTTCTTTACACTTTCGCAAATATTTTCTTCTGTTCATTATAATTTGACGCCAATTACTTTCCATTGGGAAACCGATAACGCATTACTCACTTATTTTCGCGCACTCATCCAAAGCGTCCTAAATTTATGATTCTTTGCGCTCACGACTTAACGACAAAACGACCCGGATTCATTAAAACATCCACTGCTTGATTTGTCGGTCATCATTTTCTTGTGGCCAGCATTTTTCTTCGCACCGCACTGTGTATGTAATTAACGGTACAGAAACACCAACCAACGTTCTCGCCCGATTGTAAATAAATCGTCGTAAGTCACCGTGTGTTGAATTAACGTTCGCGACGCGTATAAAATACATTCCTGTACACTTTACAACCGCAACACTAAAAAGCGCTACAGCGCCACAAGTAAATCCCTGGCTGATTATGAATCGAAAAAGTAGGAAGTTTTTCATGTCTCGCGCAAAAATCAATTGTTGTTGCTTTTACGACGTAACTTCAATGCGAGTCGAATTATGCATCACGTAAGTGTCATCATAACATGGCAATTACCAAGAATACCAATGTGTAGTAAGTAAGATGAGAGCGGACGTTGCGCCGCATTCCGGCATGTGTGTGTGTGTGTGTGTGTGTGTGTTACGTGACGAATTCTTTTATATAATTTGAACGATTTCGGCGCGATGACGCGGATGGTCATCATCTCCGGCGTTCTGCAGAGGTCGGTCGGGCCGCCGCCGCCGTTGGATGCGACCCAGATCTTCAACGCACGCGCAAACGTAATCCAGGACACAACAATCGAATACAACCGCGAGCCATTGGCCATCCAGCAGCCGCGCGGCGCGAGAAGAAAGCAGCACAATAACATTGGATCGCGATCGAATTCATCTGCATACGAATCCGTACACAAAAATATGATGGGCGTACCGGCTCAAGATTGAAAGACTTGGTGATCGCATCGATACGATCAATACTATGTACGATATGGTGACGCACAGGTGAAGAGACATTGTGCATACATAAACACGAACCTCGGTCAGTCGTTCTGAAGAGTTCGTTGCGATCGTTGTACGCTTGACACACAGAACTACTAAACTCTGCGGCCCGGCATAGCGTTCGCGCAAGTCAGCACACAGGGCACTTAAGTAAAATCGCAAACAATACGCGTCATGTAACCCGCGGGCATAGTTCGAAATTTCGGCTTGCAAAACTAATTTTGAGGAAGCGTATGAATCATAGTTTAGCACATCAATAGTGTTAGTTTGATAATTACATGGTGGTAATATTTGTCAACATGCTGTATAACACACTTGTTGCGTCTCGGGACATTGGCACTACTGACTTAAATTACGATACGAAATGTATAACAGTAGTAAAACGCGCGCGCGTGCTCTTCAAGACGCGGACGAAATAGGAAATCGAGTCGGAGACAAGACGCGCTGATCAAATATTTGCACGCGCACGTCCGCCTGCCAAGGTGCGTGTTAATCGATTCCAAACCGGGTTTTTTTTTTCTGCACTCCATCGATCGCTACATACGCAGTTCGAGTAGATAGCAGTAGAGGTATTCTCCAAATTGGAGTCATTAAGATTACATATGAGATATTTTACACTTAAACTCATTCGAAATGAAAGCAAAACAGTTTTTTGTCAGCTACATTAACCCACTAAAATTGTTATAAATTACGCAGGGAAAAAATTTTTGAACCAAATCAGCAATCTTATAACTATCTGATAGATTCGGCGGATGAAAGCTGTGGCTATAGTGACGCATTCCAACGCACAAATTTCTAATCGCCACTTCATTACAATGCGTGATTCAACACCCGGCGGATTTCAACTTAATAATAATTCATGATTATGATTTATGCGTGGCTTCCCAATGTGGCAAAGAGACGAAAGTTGTAAGGGGATTTTGAAGGCTAAGGCCGAAAGTTCGGCGAAACACACCTACCGTATTTTTCTTTCTGATTATCATACGCGTCGCGCGATAATCACATACATTTCGTATTCGAAATTGAAATTTACATACAAGTCGCCGCAAAGTTCATTGTCTCTGCTGACATTTGCGGTTGTTATTAGCGACGTCCGCAATGAATGTTGCACCCAAAACCGCACGTGACACGCGACAGGTTGCGCTTTCAAGTTCTAGGTCAGCGCAAGAAGTGAAGCGCGCCACCCATTTAAATGGGCGTGCACGCAGGTCGCGAACTCCGCCGAAAGCATTTGCACGATTGCGAAAAGTGAAAGAGATTGCCTGGTCGCAGGAATGCGCATGCTCGCTGAGCGCGTGATAAATGATTGCTAATTAGGCGCACAACGCTCGAGAGGTGATCCTGTGAAGCGCTACGAGATTCACGAATTCGATAATGGCTGAAAATGGAGCAATGAAAGCGATCCACAATTATGGAGCATCCTTAATCACTTCCTTATGCAAATTCAATTTCTAAACCTTATTCGATATGGTCAGCAATTGTTTGCTAATTACATGGCGAATTGTTTGAAGTTTTCTTTGTATGTCGATAGCTACACTACGTCTTATATGCAACAATTTCGCAATCTCTCTAAAAATATGTTTGAAGTTAAATTTCTGTAATTTATGACATTTTAAATAACAATGCAAATATTTAACGCGCGACGCAATTATTTGCAATGACCAACCGACGACACACATTTCGCATCGTTTTCTGCGCCGTGGAAGTGAAGACAATGCGCTCGCACATTAGCGTATGCACACGGGAAATCATATGCATTTGGCAAACTTTCGCAAGTGCATGTCGTCGTCGTCGCGCCCGCCGGAAAACTGTTTGCAGTGAGGAACAAACAAAATTTACCGTCGCGTCGCGTCGGTGAAAGTATTTATTATTCGAATCCGCGCGCAATGCATTGTGTAGCTTTACGCGTCGATATGAATAAAATTGTTCACATTCTTCTCATCTCGTCAACGCGTGTGGCAAAGTTTTCATTTTCGACGCGTGCGTGCACACGAGATTTTCTTTTAATTCCGCGTCCAGATCGCCGGCAGTTCGTTCACCTCGCGGCCAAACCTCATCCATCTCCATTTTCTCTTCCACGGTTATATCTGAAAAAGAACATTGGATGCACACGCACGACCAGCGTCGAATTCGTTTAAATTGGGTATTAAATTCCTTCAATTACGGTGTTTCGAATGAACCGAAAAGTCGAACCGGCACGATGATATCAGGATCACGGTGGTTACACACCGCAATCAATTTCCCGTCTACGATTTTCTAATCGTATCAAAATCTATAACCACACACGACGTGCACTGAACAAATAATGCTCAACATTGATAATCAAGTAAAGAGAGAACAAACAAAAAACACTCATTATAAAAATTGGTAAGGTTTTCAATGGGTTATTAAAAATTAATTACATCTCTTCTCGAGTTGGACGCATGACGCAAGCGCAATAATAATCTCGTTCTCTTTCAAAGCGAATAGAGAAATTGTTTAACTCTTCGGTGCATCACTCACATAGGTGATATAACAAAGCAGCGAAGGCGACCCCGACAGGATGCTGATGAAACAGATCGCGCTCCTCGTGCTCGGAGCGATTGTGGTTTCCGCGCAGCGGCGATTAGCCTTACCGGATCCGAGGAGCTGTTCGAATCGTAAGTCCGAACATTTCTACTTGTAATTACGTCCAGAGGATTACTCTAATGTTTAAAGTGTAACTTTTCCGAATCATGTAATCATGCATATGGCATCGTAATATGGTGCATAATTGCAAGTCAATAACACCGCAGTCGTAAACATTTACCGTTCGCCATCAACTCTACGTATTTCTCATCGCGTCGCGCGTACCAGCAAAATCCCCATCCGTTGCAAAACCCGCATTTCCCCGTCCTTAATATATGGCACATCATATAATATACGCATTAAACGCGCGCGTTCATTGAAACTCGAGTGAATTTCCATACATGCTTGTCGTTAATGCACACACGCGGTGAGAACGATGAGTCTGCCGTTAATGAGGCACTCTTCGCATTGCATCACACAACAACCGATTGATAATTCGATTTCACAAGCGCACGTAACGCAGCGGCGGTTTGATCATTACCACACACGCGTCCGAGTGCCAATTTTAATGTACCGTTTCGCGGCGCAACAAATTTATGCGAATTGGGTTACTTATTGCTGATAACGAACGAATGAAGTCGAATCAATATCGGATGCGAACGATTGGCGAAAGCAAAAGTTGCGCCACACCGACCGACCGACGCGACAGTAATATTTTCACTTATTAATACTAAATGCATATCATTACGAGAGTGCATTGCCGTGCCGAACACATCCGCACTCATTCACAGCACATCAATCAAACGCATTCTACATTCTCGCCGCCGCCGCCGTGCGAGAGGAGTCGGTTGCGCAATACTAAATTCTTCGCTCGCCGAAGACATTTAGGTGGATACCCAACCATCAACGCGCGCTGACGCTGTAATGAATGCAAAGTTGCATGTTGCTGCAATCGATATTAATAGTTACACGCGCATCGGCATCGCATCCCGCTGACAATCGAAATAATTCGCTCTTTAATTCGAAAATGATGAAGCACATGCTATCGCGAAAGCGAAATTTACGCACGCACAATAATGCAATTGGGCGCGCGAACAACATCATCATCATCATCATCATCGTAATTAAATGAAAATAATGGTCGCGTGGGAAAATTCAAATGTTACGCAATAGAAACCATACTACACTAGGACAAAAATCCGTTGTGTACAGCATGAAAAAAAATTCAAATGCTAACGCGACGTACGATTGCAGCAGCGAATAATAGGTGAATGGTGCGGCGTGATGAAGAGGTAAATGCGTAAATAGACAACAATAGGCCGCTTTGGGATGCCAAAAGTCACAAAAGCGCAATCTTTTTGCATTGTAATTGCGCACAATGACTCGCCAACGTAACCAACCACGTTGGTGTATTGCGATATATTCATGCATTTCGTTTTGGCATTGCGCACGCACACAGGAGTACGCCATGCGACCTACCGGGACGCACGCGGCGTAACGCACTCGTACTTCTTCAGCTGGGAGCACCAGCCGACGCGCGGCCTCGAGGTGGACTGGCTGGACGCGCGCAACATCTGCCGACGGCACTGCATGGATGCCGTGTCGCTGGAGACGCCGCAGGAGAACGAGTTCGTCAAGCAGCGCATCGCGCGCGGCGGCGTGCGCTACATCTGGACGTCGGGCCGGAAGTGCAACTTTGCCGGTTGCGATCGCGCCGACCTGCAGCCGCCGAATGTGAACGGCTGGTTCTGGAGCGGTTCGGGCGCCAAGATCGGGCCGACGGCGCAGAGGAACAGCGGCGACTGGAGCTTCACGGGCGGTTATGGCCAGGCGCAGCCCGATAACCGAGAGGCGGCACAGGTAATTCTAATCCGTTCGTTCAACCGCAAACGGTTTTTCGATACCATTTCTCGTGTATCCTAAAAATGTTAATGACCCGCACCGAAGCAGAGCAAACCAGTTTCTCAGCTCGGAGAGAGAGGAGCGCTTGATTAGTCATCTCCGGTTGAGAAAGAGATTTTCGATGCCACCGATCACATACTCATATACTCATCTAATTGCAAATGCGCACGTTTTTCCAAAAGGGTAACGACGAGTCGTGCTTGTCGATCCTCAACAACTTCTACAACGACGGCATCAAGTGGCACGATGTCGCCTGCCACCACGTGAAGCCGTTTGTCTGCGAGGATAGCGAGGAGCTGCTGAACTTTGTCTCGTCACGCAATCCGGGCATTCGTCTATAAATCCATAAGTAATAGCCTATAATCGCCGAACAGAGAAAACGCCGAACCATTCCAATAGGTAATGATCAAGTGGATGAAGATATGCACATCGGGAACAAACGATCCAGCTAAAAAAACAAGTATTAGAAATGTACCAAGTAATGCAAATCAGAAGATACCTCGCACTGCTGAGGCGATCATGAAAAATAGAGTGAATTTTTGCCCCTTGCATGCGAAAACAATTTGCCGTGTTTTTATCCGATCACTTTCTACATAATGGCATAGTTTTTTTATATCGCACCGTTCATGCAATTTGACCGATTGTGCGCGTTCGTGTTCAGCTCGCACACGTACATTTGTTTTTTAAATAGCCGTGGCGTATTATTAAGAAAGTCGAGAAACGTTTTTGCGCATTTTACTCTCCTTTACGAAAGCGAGGAAAAACAAATTAAATTTATGCTAATCTTATTTAAAAACATATTTTATTTGTGTAATTATTATTTTATTTATAATATATTTTATTTCAAATATATTGTTATTGTTTTCTTCATACTTACACGTGATGCAATGCCCCACTCAGAAAACCTGAACAAACGGAATCGAAGCGAAAAAAAAGACAATAAATTATTTATTCGAGTTTACACTTCATAGAAGCAAACGCCCTTTACAACCGACCCATTCGCTTCATCCCCGAAGCATATCACAGACTTGGATTTGTTCGCAGTGCTCATCAGCTTATCGGACATGTAGGTGAGGAGCACACTTTCGCCGTGCGCATGCGGCGTGTACTCAACGCAGATCATGTACGACACATACGCATGGCATACAATCGGCACGTCGAAGACGACGCACAGCGTGTCCTCATAGGCGGCGAAACGCGCACGCGCCGTATGCTTATAGATCAGATTCGACAAAGTTTCATTATCTTTCAGGTAAACGTACACGTTCGTATTGTCCACATAGTCGCCAGCATTCCAATGCGCCGGCCGCGACTTGCCGGTGAGCGTCAACCCGAAGAGCATGCAATCGCACGTGCACCACATCTTCGACGTAACAATCTCGCTGCGGGCGCGCAACGCCAACCGGAAGCAATTCTTGAATTCGACGCGTTGCTTAAACCGCCCGCCGAGCGACTGGCACGTGCCGGCCGCCATTGGCACGCCGGCTCCGGCGGTGAGCTCATTGTACACGTCCACCATGTCGCGGCGATCGCGATCCAGCGCTTTGTACAGACGCGCATCCACATGATGCTTCTGCGCGATGCGAATGTCGTGTTCGGCGAGTTGGCGCGCCACGCTCGCCGCATCGTCGTGTCCGCATTCGGTTATCGCCCAGCCGACCGCCAGCAGCGTCACGGCGGCGTTATGGCCGCCCGCCGCCATGATGGCGCGTATGGTCGCCGGTTGCACGTGGTAATCGTCGCACAGCAGCATGCCTTTGGCGAAGTGGCGCACGTCGTCGAGGCATTGCGTCGCTAGGAGTGTTTCGTCGTAGAGCTGCGCGTATTCGAAGCACATCGCAAGATTGGTCAGTGTGAGGTTGGTTTTTACATATGCGAGACAATGCTCTTGAAGTTCGCGCAGGAAGTACTTTTGGCATACGTAGAAGAGCTGCCATGCTTCGAGCACACCCTCCAGCTGTATGACGCCGGTGTAGATGTGTCGCAGGCACTTGTCGAATACGTCCGGCTCGATGTCTTCGATGACGATCTCGGTGCGCGCCATGTCGCCGTAAAGCATGCGTTCAAACACGGGACTGCAGAGTGTGAGCAGTAGTTTGTGCGCTTGGATTTTGACGCCACATGCGAATATGAATGTGCAATCAGCGTGCTCTTTTGTTTCGTAGAGCGCGATGTATTTATTCTGCTTGTAGTTCATCTACAAACATAGAAATAGAGGTAAATTATATTTATAGACGACTCATTTTAAAAAGGAAGCGTGAATTTTGGCTTTAATGCAAAAACAGTAAGTATTTATAACTCGGCATGCGTGTTAATTCGAACACGACGACTTGGCGTGCGATAGCATGAACGAAATCATTTCTAAACAATAACAACAATCATGTATGCGCTAGTTTTTTACAACAACGCAAATCCGATGATATTTTCCATGTTTTGATTACATTTTGCAATCAATGAGATCATTAATTGAATAGTTCATACTTGTACAAATTCAAATGCAAACAAGTCATACTTGGGATGGACAATGGCAAGTAAATAATATCGGTAATTACATCAAACTCACCTTGAAGATGACTCGGCTGGTTACGCCTGCGTATTACGCTCGCGAACCGCACTGATGCACGCCTGATGAAAAGTCGTCCGGCGCACTAGGTACGCTTATAGAAACGCTCAATAGTTCGATTGTTTTAATGCAATCGACCACAAAGCGAGTGAATGCAGTGTTCTACGCCCGATTCAAATTGATGACTGTTGGAAGACCTCGCGCACAGGTAGGAGTGCGGAGCGATTAAGTGGCGTGTAATTAAACTATCCTTGAACTCGTCCAAGATCGCCCGACGCGCCGCCATCGCGGTGGTGGGATCGAAACCCTACCTGCGCTCATCGCGTGCGGCTGTATTAATCATTTTCGTTTGTTCGTTGGCCGTTAATCGCAAATCGGTTAGAGGTTGATTACTAATGTATGCGGCGCGACGGCGTGCCGCCGATACGAATAAAATCACTCACAAACGCAGGTGAGTTACATAAGACCGATTGTTTACCAATTCACGATGTGCCGCGCGCCGCGACGGCGCGAACGACTTGACAATGATTCACCTTTTATTCGTTGCGCTGCACACGCTTCACTGCATCGGCATCGAGTGTGATCTCAATTGTGGGCAGTTGGTGGGTACCAAGTTATTTTTAAGCGCAGCTACCGCCACATTAGCTATATGTATTTGAATGCTTGACATGCGCAGATGGATTGGCTTTCTGTTGTAATAAATTAAATCGGAATTGGATTTAACAACATTAGTTGTAATCAATTTCTTATCAATAACATAAAGTTTAATAACCTATGTGGAATGTAAAAATTATTTGTTAATTGATTAATAATGAGGATGTTTTAAAGAGTGTTTTATGCAATTTGTTCAAAAAGGATCGTTAGTCGCCACAACTGTACTTGCGCAACCCGCGCTCGCTAGACGCTATCCCGCCGACTTAGGGGCCACGCTGTCCCGCTCTCATGTGCGACGCACCCCCCAGAGGCACAAGGGTCGCCCGCAGCTCGGCGGCGGTGGTTCACTTCCCCATCTAGACGCCGGTAACACGAAGGACAACGCCCAGCTCACGCAGGTACACGGGGGCTGGCGCCATGCCCTGGCCAGTGTGACATCTGATCCCGACGGTGGTGACGCCACGTTGCTACTTGGCTTGAGTGACGTGCTTAATTCGCAAGAGACGCAAGTGCGATTTAATTTAATTTCCAAGTGTTTAACGCTTAATTAATACATTTGACAATACAATTTGTTGACAAATAGTAAATACTTTTAAGAGAATATTAGAAATCATATAATAAGTATAAAGATTTATAAATAAAATTATATATGTATGTTACACAATTATTGTCGAGATTCTAAGCGTGTTCAGATAAAATATTTCACTACTTTTCCGCTCTTTTAGACAATCAATTTATTTGGAAAAAAATTTTGTTAAGTGGGGAATTGTAAAAAGCGTTGGAATCAATGTAGATTCATAAAATTTGTTCAAAAAGGATCGTTAGTCGCCACAACGGTACTTGCGCAACCCGCGCGCTCCAGGCATCATCCCACCGACACAGGGCCCACGCTGACCGCTCTCGGGTGTGCGACGAACCCCCCTGTCCTAGGGGCCGTGCAGCATGGCGGCGGTGGTTCAGCACCCCATCGAACTGCCGGTATACGCAGGACAACACCCAGCTCACGCAAGCACGCAGAGGCTGGCGCCATGCCTTAGCCAGTGTGACATCTGATCCCGACATTGGGGTCGCCACAGTTCTACTTAGGGCTATATTACACTAGTCAACCATGGTTGTACAACCACACTCCAAATACACGTAAGCTTATGGAGCATATCTCACCTGGTTATTTATTGGTTGTGCAACAAATTTGTGTGCA
>JARJDR010018543.1:0-13625 GCA_030264135.1 Myllaena sp. GC000078 | reverse complement strand
GGGGGGGGGGGGGGGGGGGGGGGGGGGGGGGGGGAGGACTGTGTGCACGGCCACAGGTACCGAAAGCGACCTAGCGGACCACCCACGCTTGGGCGACGCCGACGTGCGCAGAGTGTATGAACACGACCGCCGCCGAGTCAAACGACGGCCGTCTGATTTATGTCGATAAAACAGATGATAAATCAAATAAATGCATCCGCCCATCACATCCCGTCGCGCCCTTAGCGGAGGACGACAAATTCGGAAAGCTTTTCGCAAAATTAGAGCGCGCAAAACTAAATATTATCAACTATGAGATGCCTCACCTCTCTTTCTCCGCAGAGGAGAAAGAGAAGTGGTAGCGGTGGTGGTGGATGCGTGGGTAGCAAGCGCCTGCCCGGATGGCTGCCTTTCGACGTCGACCGGCGCCTCCGCCGCCACCAGTCCGAGTCGAGCGTCGGTCGATGCCGCACGCGCGCGCGCCCATTCGCCCCGCGATGATTACACGCGCCGATATTCCGCCACCGACGACCTAACCAACACCGCGCCAACCCGAAGATATGGCCCGCCGTTGCCCCGCAATCCCAAGTTCAACCCGCTACCTATGTCTCCTCCTCCTACTCCTTCTGTGCGTCGTCGCGCTGATACGTGCCCATCACACCGACACCGACGCCGCCGTCATCGTGCAGTGCGCGAACGGCACCACATGTGCCACCACCAGTCTTCCAGCCACCACAAACAATCCCAATGATAACACCCGCCAACTTGATCTCTCGCACAAGAACATCAGCTCGCTTTCCAACGGATTATTTCACACGTCCACTCTACTCAACTCACTCAACTTGAGCGCCAATCACCTGCAAGTCCTCGACACTACATGGGAAGGATTGCCGGTGTTGCGATGCTTGGATCTCGCCGACAACCAACTCGTTCACATCGCCGAAGGGGTCTTCGCCCCGCTGACGGGTTTGCAGCACCTCAATCTGAGTCGCAACCGCCTGACAACCCTCCAGGACGACACTTTCAAGGGTCTGCTATCACTGCAGCAACTCGACCTGTCGGATAACAACCTAACCAGTGTGCATCCCGGTGCGTTAGAGTTGTCTTCCCTCACACGACTGCTGATCGGTGGTAACGCAGGATTGGGTGCCGCACTGTTCATCGCCACTGGCAAGCGTCTGCAAACCCTCGAAATGCCCCGGATTACACTAGGCCAGATCCCACCGGCATTGACGCATTCAATAAGAACTTTGCACCTGGGCACTAACACTATCGCGAGAGTGAGTCGAGGGGATGTAGACTCCTATCCCCTATTGCAGCTACTCGATCTAACCGCGAATAGTATAGTAGACATTGAAGAAGACGCCTTGGGTCGTTTGGAAATGCTTACCGTGTTGTATCTCACCGATAACCACCTAGTGAGCATCCCGCATTCCCTACCAGAGCGACTTAAAGTGCTGCATTTGGAACGCAACCGCATTGCTAGCCTCAGACCTGTCGATTTGGACGGGATGAGTCAGTTGGAAGTGTTGCTCCTGAACGGGAACAGCATCCAAGTGATTGGTGATGGTGCTTTTGGGCAGATGATCAATTTGGTGAGCTTGGATCTATCTGCGAACCCCTTGAAAACGTTGCCAGAGGGTAGTCTTGAAGGACCTATCGCTCTACGAGTGTTGCGGCTTGGAGGATTGGAAGCGATTCCAATACCCGAGATAGTTAAAGAGGCTGTATTCCCGTTGCCTGCTACGGAGCACCTCATCACGCTTGATGTCGCCGGTAGTCCAGCGGTGGCGAGGTACTGGCTTGCTGACACCGCCGCATTGGCCGCTGCCAGAGAACTGCAAGAGTTGGATCTGAACGGCTGTCATATAACAAGTCTACCGGGGGATCTATTACATTACTTGCCCCAGCTGCGATCTTTGCACTTGAGAGAGAACGCATTGAATTGCAGTGGTCTGCAATGGCTGGCGGAATGGATGCGGCGGCAAGAAGTCGATGAATACAGAGAGGTTGTCTGTCAATCACCCGGAGAACTCTGGGGCACTTTGCTAGTGGACCTCCAGCAACTTGACATCAAAACTACCACAACTACATCGACGACTACTGCTGCTGCTACCCCTACCACTACCATGATGAATATTTTACCCCAAGACGTTGCAACCACGCTGCGAAACGAGTACGTTAATAGGATCCTGACGAGTGAAGCTATTAAAACCAGCACCAGCACCGCAATTCCCTCAAGTAATTTAAACATGAAAAACGACTCTTCCTCCTCTTCGTCCACCTCCACAACCACCGAGGGGCAACCACATCTACAGATCATCAAATCAATGTCTCTCATTGAAACCCCTGAGAATCCCTCAAAGGAAAACAACCGAATCATCCCCAATCCACCAAACAACACCAATCAATGGCGACAACATCCGGGAATGTACCTTCTAATAATTGGTATCATGGCGGCTACTCTAATCCTCGTCACGCTGAGCAGTCGAATGGCGGCAAGAAAACCGCGCGAAGAACTACGCCCGCATCATCGGCAGCACCACTACACAGAGGAAGTGGACCTCATCGAGGTGAGCAGCCTGCCCAGCGTCGGTGAGCTGTGGTGACACCTGCGCATCGATCCCGATGCCCGCGACGACGAGCGCGGTCTCGTGTTTCACGACAGCAACACGGTGTAAATATTTGAAGACTCTCTGTATAGTGTAAGTAACTCCACCGATTTGAAACCGACCTCTCAAAACAGCAGCCGGCCGAGGTTCCATAAGTAAAGTGCTTGTGATACAATAACTAATCTAAGACACGTTTTAGGATGTAAGTAATGTAAGTAGTGGTGATTTGCGTTTGATAACCTTCATAACTGTACAAATACTATTATGTACTTCGGACAAGCCAAAAAATATACAATACCAGAGAATTTGAATGTAAGCAAGTGCGAATGAATGAAAGCAAGATGTCAGTAATATTTTCCTAATAATAAATAAACTCGATGCGATGCAACTTGCACTCTTGGAATATCTGATTGATGCAGAATGAACGAGTGTAAATTTTGCTACAAAAACAAAAATATTCCCTGTATATAAATGTCATAAGAATAACAATAATGATGCCTATATTTATATTACAATACTGAATGTTTTCCAGTGAAGAAGAATAATTTGTTTAGCCGATTACTATGATACAAACCCTTTGCCAAAAACTTTGTTCAATGTAACTTTCGTGATAGACATATAAGATTGGAGCAAATAAAAATAAAACCTTTTAAAATACACATGAGATTGATTTTTGGCGTTGGCAAAAAAATTGAAAACCCATCAACGTGGGGGCAAATGTCACCCCCGTCCGCTTACATTTCCAGCAAGGATAAAGAAGAGGGAGGGGAACAGAAGGAAAAGTTAAGTTATAGCCGCCGGTCAAAGCATCCATGCATGCTGATGTACACGTCTTTACCCTCGAGCTGTTCCACCCTCCCTCACTCTTTCGTGTTCGCCACGTGCCTCTTCTCTAAACTCTCCCCCTAAAACCGCCACCAGCGAATCAACTTGTAATTTCGATAAGAAAAGCGGCCGCAAAACAAATATGTCTGCAAATATTTAAAAATCACCAGGTACTTATTATTCCGCTCTTCAACCCTTCCACTATGCTAAAGCGAACACACATTCAACACACATCATGATTCGCACCACGCACGTTCTTTCCACCACTCACCCTCGCGTGAGATTCACATCCTTAGTCCTTTGTGTTGATTTAAAATATTTCCGGCGGCGATATTGAAATTCTACGCAAGGGAAAAAATTAATTCAATTTACGTCGGAGCCCGGGAATGGGAAAGCGAAAGGGAGGCGACCATTTCCAATTACTTGCGTTCTCTCCGCTGACAATAACCAGAACGTCAACACAGGCGTCTTCTGCGTTACGCACTGATGGAATGGTGGAATTTCTCTCGAAAAGAGCAACGCAGGTGTAAAAAGGACACGCCATGTTTCCATCCAATATCATCGATAACGACAACATCCTCCTCGACTGGCAAGTGATATTTTTCTAATTTAAAAACTTTAAAACTTACATGATTCATGGCGCATCCGAAGGACGTGTCTAGACACCACCCTCTTCGCTGCACACAAAAAACGCGATAGTGTCAATCAAACGTGTTTCCAGCTTGTTAAAAATCATACAAGAAGGCTAAACTATTGATGGATCGATCCAAAGTCGATGATTTATTGCGCCATTATTAAAACTGCGCAATTTGCTCCACTGTTCAATGATCGTGCGCGCGCGGCGGCGGCGGCCCACCACTTGTGTAGCGATCATGTTGCGTTTTAGGGACACGGGTAAAGACGCTTTGTCACTGTCACAGGCGAATGGATGTAAACGCACATTGGAAAAACATCTCTCCTACCCACGCCGCGTCGACCAGTATAATCGATTTCGCTGTCGGGGATTAAATCGATGCCAACAAGTTTCCCGCCGGTTGCAATTGCATATGCAAACGGTTACTGCGTTACAAATCCGCATATATCGCAAATTATAAGATTCGCATACCGCCCGCGAGCATAACATGGCAATCAAAATGCAATAGCGGGGGCGTGCTGCGCGGCCAGCTCCGTAATGGTAAACCAATTGTAGCCGGAGCAAAAGCAATAACATCCGCAATATGCTCTTGTTAGTCATAGCCCCATACCGAAAGGGGTTGTTCATAGTGTGCGTGTCCACACAATCGATGCCAAACAAACCACCTCCCCCCCCGCCACTATTGCAGCTACCCGGCGGCGCAAAATTTAATTACGAATGCGTTTAATTGGCGATTTCGCTGCCAATAGTTGATAGGATATTTTAGAATAGGCCCGTTATTTTTATACCCAACAACAAAAAACAATACGGGCGGGTCGTAATTTGCAGAGGTCAGCGCGCTGCCCAAATAAATATTTGTTGATTAGTCATAGATATATAACCCCCCATCATGTTTGCCATGGCATGTAATTAATACGCCTACGCTGGAGCTCAAAATTACTAGGGTGCATTCAAAGCACTAAGTAATTCGTCCATATAAAAAATACCAGTAAATAATTAAATTACACCCAAAAAATGGGACCTACCTGTCGTGAAGAACACCTTGTGGAACTCCAGCAGTTCAATAGACGCATCCTCCGGGGTACCAATCAGCCCCGGATACAAACTCCTCGCCTCCAACATCAACGCGACGGCTTCCTCCAACTCCCCATTCAGCACCTTCCTCTGAACACCCAAACCCAGCAAATCACTCAACTGCTCCTCACCTTCTACCGGCATACACTGTTTAATGTGACTGTTCACTTTCCACTGCATCTCTTCACGCACACTCTCCCCTTCTTCCAAATAAACCAACAGCTTAGGATGCACCTCTTCCCAAAGTGCCTCCAAATCCACCGATGGCTGGTTTACCTTTTTACTCTTCTTCGCGGGTTTCTTCTTCTTCTTTCCCCGCTCTTCCACCATGATCACCTTCCCCGAGCAGTAATTCTCAAACATCTTCAAGAACACATGCTGCGTTTCAAGGAGGTCTTTAAGGTACTCCGCGCTCATGGTGCACTCATTGTAGAGCACCATCAGATGCAGCACCAGTTCACGGTATTCCAAGACATAAAATATATTGCTTTTGATAACCTTTGCCGAGGCACGAACACTCTCATCCGGAGACGTCTCCATTGCCAAGAGGGACTTCAATAGTTCCCGGTAGGCTAACAACGCCATATGAAGACGTTTCGACCACAACAGCACGTTTTTCTTGTCCGACACCATCATCTCCGAATGGTTCTCCAACTGGCGTTGCACATATTGAAAGGCGTCCACAGATAGTGTCTCGGAGACCAGTTTAACGTCGCACTTGTTCCCACGGTTGAACTCCAGGAAGAAGCGCAACGCCCATAAATAATAGGTTTCATCGTGTTTTTGGGCTTGCTGTCGTGTCAGTCTCTGCTTCACCACAAACATAAACGTGTTATACGCGCCGTTCAGAAACTCCACGCAGAACTCCTTCAAGAACAGACGAATCGAAAACGCGGATCGTCTCTCCACATGGTGATCCTTGAACGGTGCACGGTTCTTCGGCGTCTTCGCCTTGCGCTTGCCCCCGTCGAAATTGATCTCCTCCAACTTGGTCAAAGGTTTATGATAGATCAGTTCATTATCCGAGATGGACTTCAACGAAGACACCACATAGGTACCTCCAAACCGACTGTGCCTTGTTCCACGATACACCTTGGCTTTCTCACGCTTACTAGTATTCTCCTTGTGCAGGATTGCCAGTAACTCAGCTTCGTCACGCATCTTTTCGTTTACTGACCGTTGCAAAGCCGCTGAGGCCAATTCCATCGCGTTCTGTTCACGCAGCATATAACACATGATTTCGATAATATGCATGTAGTAGGATTTTTCATTCGCTGAGCTGATGTACAGGATAATATCAAGCATTCCGGACTGATGCAAACCCCAGAGCACCTGATCATGCACACTGGCGTCGTTATCAGGTCGGCGTTCTGCATCCGGATCGCACGGCACGTGGAGGATGTTGCGCACCAGGATGAGGATGCGCTCGATGATCAGGCCGGTTTCTTCCAGCCGCTCGCTCGACTCCTATTACACCGGGAGAGGTTCAAAGGCGGGCGTTAATTATGCGCAAGAAATCGTCGTCTTGTCGCGCGTGTTTAATTAACTGGTTAATTAGCGACGTTAGTCGATTTAACGGGGCGAAAGTTAATTAAGCGGAAAAATCGGCAAATTCAATTTTTCCTCCCAGCCCCGCTCCGCCCGCGCCGCGACGCTGCCGCATAGTTTGTAACTTAATCACGACGGAATTAATATGTCCGATGCAGCCGCGGCGTAGTTATAATTGAAAAAGTAATCCAAGTTATCAAATTATTTCGAGGATATGTATTGGATTTCATAGCGATAATTAATACATAGTGCGCGTAAACGAGTAAATTATCCTTTCAAAAAAGCGCCCCCAATGACAAAAGAAATAAATGAATAAAAGCGTTGCGCTGGGTGGCAACTGATTGCCTTCACATCCCGCAACCGCCGCGCGGCCGCCCGGCATTCCCCGGCGCGGCGCGTCAAAAGGAAAAGTTGATCCCTTTTGCGCGCCCCGCCAGAAATCGAAAACGAGCGAAAGAAAACCAAACCATCCCAAAAGAAACGAAAGCAAAGAATAGCGCAGCACCGCAGCAGCGTAAAAGAATGGAACAAAAAGACCAGTATTATCTCTTCTTTCTTCATAACTTAATCAACTTTTCAACTCGGAAATGAAAACCGCATTTCACCGATGCGATAGGATTGCATTCATTGAGTGAAGAAACGTGTTTGAAAAACATGAAATCCATTGCCAGCGAAATGCGCATAACATATAATATTTGCTACGCCGAATAATATATTTGCATTAATTGCAGTATTTAATACATCATTTATGGGTTTGCATAATGGCGCGCGCATGGCCTAATTGTAATTCGCGATATTTATTAATAGCCTGGCCCAGGCTGCTACTGCTGCTGTGGCTTCGCTGTTATGCATAAATCTATTTAATGCTCGATTAATATAAAAGCCACCGAAATTCATCATATTTCGATAAATATTTATAAACGCATTTCAAATATTCGCCCACGGCATGTTAAATGGAATTTAATGATTCCATTTAGGTTTTGATTTAATTACGCCGCACAAATCTCAAAAATCCTTCTTGGAATTTGTTCTGCTACGCGAAATACTATTGCAAACTGAAGAGGATCGGCGCGCGCGCAAGCAGAGAGCAAGGGGAATAACTTTTAATTATCGAAATTGTTGCGCTCGGCTTCTTCTTTTCACATTTTTAATGATTTCCCTTTCGCACAACGCACCCTCCTTGCAACAACAAATCGGGCGAACCCCCGAAAAAGGGTTTAGTTTATACAATGAACACTTCGTCATTCTTCGTAATGATGGCAGCGATTCGAGTCTCGCTTGTAATTAACAGATTAAATTCAGAGACACGTCAATGGATTCTCGCGCAACGAAAGCAAATTTAAAAGCGCACAACTCACTCAACGAGGAGGGGAAAGAAAATTGAAACCCGTCGAATTTCAATTCATTATTATCATTCGCGCCGCGCGTGCATTGTTCCACTCCGTATCGTCTTTCTTTTGATCCCGAAATGAATTTCCCATCTTCACTTTTTTGTGCAGATAGAATATTGTAGCGCGCGCAATTTGCAGCGGCTCGTTAGTTGCAATCATAAAGTGTAAATTTATGTTGGCAATAAGCAAGCGTGTACGAAGCGCCGAATGAACGCCTTGATAATTAGCCCGCTTAGTCAAACTATTAAGTATACATGGGCCGCCAGACGCCCAGCCCGGGCGGTACCCCAGGCGTGACCTAATTGCAAATTGTGTCCGTATTACGAAGAATGTGCCTTCGTTTCGTAGGCTAATTGCCGCCGGCGCTGAATTCTTAATAATTACGCCAAGGAAACGACGTCTAGGTATCGCGTACAATGTTAAATAACAATTTACCAGCGTATAATTCACTTACAACTTCGAGAATCTTGCTGATGCGCGCGCTGAGCACCGCCCAGACGCCTTCGTCGGCAAATGCCTGCTTGTAGAGGCGTAGGTGCTCCTCGATCTGCAGGTATTGCTGGCGCGCTGTTCGGTCGGTGGGCATCTCCTCGTTCCACAGCATCAACGCGGGTGTTGTTAAGTTCACCAGCAATCTGGAAGTGCACACGTACCAATGAAAATCATTGAAGGTATTCTCAGAACTTATCTAGTGACTTATCCATGAATGTAACATAGGGCATACCTTAATAGCACATCAAAGAGGTCAGTCTGCTCCCAATAAGTCTTCATCAACGGCAGCAGATCGGTCTGCACCACCTTGGTGTCCCCCAGGAGTCTACGTATATCGTGGGACTCATCATCTCGCCGCAGGTAACGTATCAAGTCTTTGACGCTCTCGACAGTGTTGGCATCTGCGTAATACTTGTTCTCCTGCACGTTGAAGTAACCGAGGGAGTTGCAGGTGGCCACCAGCTCGGCGGCAAGCAGCGAAGACATGGTGTACCTGGTGTACCTCTCCAACTAGCTCGATCGAGCCGCTGTCAGCAAACACAACAGCACAAAATCACACGAGTGTGTATACGTTTTGCACATTAATTAAACAATGATTTGGTTTGAGTTAAAACGCATTACAACAAAATAACGGCGCGTGAAATATAACCTTAACACATTTCTAACCTAAAACTTAACCTTAACCCTTTGGTTGTGTACGTTGAAAACTTGTTCTGAAGACACCGCCAGAGGGTTAAGAAAATCAAAAGTGATGCGTCATTCCATCAGTTTCGGTGATAGGGCTGTAAGAAAGTAAATCGTTTCGTTTAATCATCCACCCATTATCGTTCCACCCCCAAGTGAAGTGATGTGAGCGTCAGTTTTCGAAGACTCCAGCAACGTCGAGGCCTGCTTTCTGCTGAACTTGCAGCAACGAGTAAGTAAGTACAATCCACCCCCGCCGCCCTTATGAATAGTGGGGTGTCGGTGGTACTTTAGTACTCCTCTTGGAACCCACCACCCACCCTATCTAGTCAATAGCATTATGCATGTGCTATGTGTGTGCCTTTGGTGGCGGCTGAATATTAATTGCATCTTTGCTGTGCTTGCAGGTATTCATTCGCCGCCCCTTTTTGCTGGCGATGGCCTTCCACTTCGACTTCGACGTCTTCCTCACGGTTCGTTTGCATCTCCTTTTCGCCTTTTTTACGCATTCCAAATCCGCACAAAACGGTGCTTTGCTCCGAGCATATTATCAACGGTGAGCGGATTGAAGCCGAAGCGCGGCTTGGCCTCGCCGAGCATAAAAGCCGAAATTTCGATCCGCAATCGCCGTCGTAAAGAAACTATCGGATTGCGATATAAATTGTCGGATTTGCGTCCGGATGACAATATGAACTACGGTCCCCGCTGATCCCCATCCATATCACCGTTCAACGGTTCCTTTTTCATCTTTTATCGTAATTTTTTTCGGTTTTGGGAACCTTGAACATTTGACGCAACATTTAGCGCCGAATGTGCGGTGTCGATGCTTAAAATTGCACGCGCCGGAAATAGATTGCAATTATTGTTTGTGTCATGTAATGTAATCAACAACCACCAACGTCCATCCGGTGGGTGGGATGGGTGGTTGGTAGGTTATTGCACAATGGATCCCTCTTGAGGGCCGCGGTTGGCAAACCAGATTAATCAACGTTCGTTCGTTCATTCATTCATTTCGTGCAGTTATCCCCAACTTTTTGACCTAGTATTTTACTCCGCGTGCATTAACTCTTCCGCGCGCGCCCTGTTCGCATAGTTATTACAAAGTTTGTAATAGAAATGTTTACGAAGTAAGCATGTTTATTGAATCATACGTTGGGTTTCATGCGGTTTCAAGTTTTAATTATTTTACGTTAATTGCTGGAGGATACAAAAGGATTGTTAACAACAATAATAAACCTTTCCTTGATGCATTGCGCATCACTTACTTACTAATTATTTATCTCTCTTCTTGTTCAAGGTGTCTAAAAGTAACGCAAGATTTGATTTCACTAGAAAACATGGTCTTTTATTTGATTTTTTTTAATGAATCCATAGCTCCACGTTTTTGTATGCGCATGAGCATAGTATGATTGAAAATTTTCATGAAATTTTGCATTGATATGGCTGCATTTCGTTATTGCAGCGTTGAATCTTATCCTTTAATGAACGGGTAGTTGCGGGCTTGTTGACATAGTCCTGTGATTTCAAAAAACCTCGTAAAAGAAATTTAATTGTGGGATTAAACTAAGAAATTCAACGCTACAAACACTTCAACGCAACGAAATGGTCTTGGCAAATTTCGAGCATTCGTGCAAAGCTATTGCGACCATTTGCCCGATGTTTGGTCACATACATAACCATATCTCATTATCATTCTGAATCAATAAACAAATTACAATAAAATTAATAAAAATTGTGTTTTTTGATAAATTCAAATCTTGCGTTACTTTTGGGACACCCTTTAGATGTCGCTGTGCTTTGTTTTTGTGAATTTATTCCTGACTTAAGTCAATTAGTTATGTTTGGCAAATACTCGTAGTTTTGATAGATATTTGTTGCCAAAGTGTACATGTGCCCTTTCCACATTGAAATATTCCCGTCCAACCGCACTATTTGCAAGCGGTCAGTCCCCTGTTATTGCGTTCGGGCGCCGGACGCTAATACTAATCCCGGAAATCAAACAGGATCGAGTGACACTTATTAATAGGCTCCGGGTGGATCCGGGCTCTCAGCGCGCTTGGGCGCTTTGCATGCAATTCCCCGCCGAAGAATATTATGAATTTATCAATTTATCAAAGACACTTGCAGAGGGGTTGCTGTTACCGCTGCAGCACGGCAAATGGACATGGTAATTTGCCATAAATTTGATTACTTACCGCTCCCCGGTCGACAATTTCACTTTCATACCGAAACAAAGTTCTACCTAATTCAATTATTCGCCCAATTTCTCTCAAAATGTGTTTAGTGCATTTATTTTTTGCCAATGCGATCGATATTTACCCGTTTAATAAATGACCGATCCGGTGACAAGCGAGAGGATGGAGAGCAAACCTAATTTACGCGCGACTTTCAATCATCGGACGGGTGAAATACGAACGCGAATTAAATTGTCCGAAAAAAACACAACAAACCTTTACCAGCGAAATCAATTAACGTCGCAGCATTCCGGATGGGGCTAATTAAAATGATGGACACTACGCTTTGACAATTTCGTGGCAACTAGAAATGTTATCGCTGTTTGCATGCAGTTTTGGGGGTTCCCTGTCGTACAAATGCAGATTTTAATTGAAAAAAAATCAAAGGTTTGTCCACCCCAGTCCACCCCTCTCATTCCTGTGCCAAATCCGTGGACGTGATGAAAAAACCGTAAATTACAAAGTCAAGCACAGATTTTTTAGCAATTGTAATGCGAATCTTCTTTGCCTGCTTTGCCTGCTGCTCACTGCACTGATAGGCTAGCAGACGCTCATCGGCGAGTAAGTAAATTCCCTCCAATAAACATAAGCCCCTCAGCTGGAAGGAGTTCTTAATGCGATGGATGAGATGGAAATGAAGTCTTAAGATGCTTTCCGTCTTTCTGTCTTTGCATCTTCGCGCGTCGCGCGCGGGCGCGGGGGAAGGATGAGTGCGGCGGAGGTGGAGGCGGCGCTCATCCGTTTTTCCATCTGCTTGCATTCATTCATTTTGGGGGGAGGAAGGGAATGCTGGTTGGCGAGAGATATACCGTCTAGCCGAAAGGTGCCGGCAATTCTATTCAGATGATATTTGCAAATTAGCTGTCTAACCGTCGTCGGCGACGTCGACGTCGTCATATCCGCGGACGATATCGAAATGGGAGGGGAGGTAAATGAATAAGCATAATGCAATTTGTACTTACCCAACAGCGGCTCAGGGATGAATAAATCAATTATATGTTTGGATACATGAATGGTGACATTTTATATTTTATATCTTTTCTTTTCTCCTGGCGGCGTGGCGGTATCCGCCGAAACGCCACATTTGGGGTGGCAAGGTGGGGACGATCATAAATCTGTCGCGCGGCAAGGCGGCTAAAGCTTGGGATAAAGATACCGCGCCCAGATTTCGCGCTTCCTTCTTTCTTAGTATATATTTCTAGCTGCAAACTAGCAAATTCTTTATTATTAAATATAGCTTCTTCTCCTTGAAAACAGCACTTATTGGCGATGTTCGCTTACAAACCTATTGGAAGTTGTAATGCGGTTATCGAAATTTGCAACAAATGTAATTAAGAGCGCGGCTGGCAAGCGAAGAACAACTCGCGTAACATCTTGTTCGGTTCGACCACAGAAATAGAGTATGTATTCATATTGCGCAAGTTTGGAGAAAGTTTTTAATGAATTGGCTTTGGGGATGTCCGTTCCGGTCGGCGCGGCGTATTCAAATGTATGCGCCGACACTTTGTCGAATAAGCACCAAATTCATATGATTTTATTAAAATTTATTAAAATATTTATCGGTAAAAGCCGCCCGTCTGCCCCCCGAAAACGTAAGTTATAAAAGTTTTACGATTTGGGCGTCTTTCCTTTCCTCGCGTATATTTTAATAAATTCCATCAAGTCCACATCGCGTGTGCGTCCGTTTTGCATCCGTTTGCGTAACGAAAACGGACAAGTTTATATCCGCAAAACCGAATATCGACGCTCGTATATGGAGTATTTCGCGTCGATTTATATGCGTGACTCTTTTTCGCCCAGCGCCAGCCAGCGCAAGGAAAAGCGCCAGTCACCTCTCCGGCTGACCTTTTTTCCCAGCAGGACGAGATGACCCACCTCTTCCCCTCTTCCTCCTATATGTTCACCGGCCAGCTTTATTGGGTTTTAACCTGGAAAAGTCTCTCTTTCCGCGCGGCGCGGCGGGCGCTGGCGCGTTTTCCATTTCGTTCGCTCCTTTTTTTATTTGTGATTTATACGCGACGAGGATTAGGTCATTTTTAAATGGTTTAGTCGTGCAATGGACCGCAGAAACGAACGATTGTACTATATTGCCGTTTGGACAAAAAATGGTTGCGCCATAAATATTGATATCGCATCATGTAAGAACGAGGAG
>JARJDR010018542.1:0-25539 GCA_030264135.1 Myllaena sp. GC000078 | reverse complement strand
CTTCTTGATATCTCTCGTCTTTCATTTTCCCATGTTTTTTATTTGTTATTTTTGACTTATTTACATCCATGTCGTGCTCGTTTTTCACTCGCGTCCCGTTGCAGCCGGGATGCGTTTGTTGGGAGAGCACACGGCGCTGCAAGTTAATTTGACGACTGACAAAAATGTCATGTAAAACGCTTTCGAGATAACGTCGACTCATTTACGCCCGTGCTCTGCTGCTGCTGCTGCTTCTGCTGCCGCAGCGAAACGCTGAATAACGATGCGCAAGTGCACACCACACACATACACATTGGGCTGGGAAGGTGGGATGGAAAGGAAATTGCATTCGTTGATGCATAGTGCGCCACCAATATTAATATGAAAAGTTCTTTGCTCTCCTTCCTTGCTTTGCTGCTTACTTTTCATATTAGTGCAGAAGTAAAACGACGCTTTTTAATAGCAGATAATATGATGATTTATTTGGGATTCAGCGAAACTACCTAACAAGTATAATTACTAAATGTAAAATTTGCGTATTGATATTCACCGATGTCCATAATCAACAACGGCTTTGTAATTTATTAGCACTGCGTTCGCGCGCTGTTTAAGGCACGAAAAGGCGTAGTTGCCCATTGTGGTATTTACATTTTACACATTAACCCGTATGTCGTGCGCTGCCGGGCCTTGCCTATCAAATGGTCCGCTCGTTTGTGTCTCCGGTTACTTTTCGAAACGTAGTGTGTGTCGCCAGTCGCCATACACATCGAATGCGTTCGTTCGCAGATAATGCTCTTTGATTATACGGCCACCATTGTGATGTGTGTGCAACGTATAATAAAGCACAACAATTGTTCATTGAAAAAGATACAAACGCAAGACGATGATGGCGAGGAGGAAAAAAAAATAACACGAGCAGCCGCATGAAAATCTAAATATAACCTTTGACAATGCGCATGTATGCATATATGTGGATGGAGAAAAAGGAAAACTTTTGCTTTCGGTGCGTAGGCTCACTCCCATTAAACTGGATGTGACAGTGTGAAGGTTAACTTCGATGTCGCGTTTTTTTTCTTCTCTTCGTCGTCATCAATTCACGTTGATTTTTTTCCTTGCTCATCTTCTTGATTGCGCGTGCACCACACATTTTATACGCACATTTATATAAGCGATTTGACGCTAAACCCTTTTGCGCATATTTGTAAGCTACATCGCTTATTATATTATATCGCATTTGCAGATGTGTCATTTTCAATCCGCGTATCATCATATAAATATGCCTATCGCCAGCAAGAAATACGTGCGTTTTACATTAGTATACGAATCGTCCTTACGTCAGCGCACATCATTACCATATGCTGTGCTGCGTTCGTTCCTCGGGTCCAGAGAATCTTTTATTTATTATTTTATTAGTAAAAAGGTCGTACCATTCTCATGCCCCATTTCTGAGCGCGACGACTCGACATATGTAATCGTCGTCGTGTCGTTTTTTGTGACTTTTTTTAATACATAAACATTTTAATACTTGCCATCTCTGCTCCGCCAGCATATGCTGCGTGGTGGGCACTGATTTGCAGCTCGCGAGTTCTTGAAATCCTACGTGGGTTTGAAAAATAATACCACCTTCGCCCATATTGCGGCGGTGATCACGTATGCCCACCGCCAGTTCGCGCCCAGTTACCTCGCGAGTGGCAAGTCGGACCGCGCAAAAGTGCATTTGCTCGGGCGCATATGGTTATTGTTCGTTGCGCGACGCGGTGTGTGCTAATCGGAAACGCATGCAGATGGCATTTTGTCATCGGCAGGCGCATTTATGGCAATTGAAAAAGCATCGTTTTACGATCTGTGTGTAATTCAAATCGCCGCGTGTGTGTTGGTTTTGCAAATTCCAAGCCAGTGTTGTTATACTCGTATCAAGTGGAAAAATTCAGTTTTATACAATAACTTCAACGCGAGTACACGTATAACACTTGCACGTGTGTGGTTATTGACCGGCCGGTAATTGCTTGTGCGATAAATATTAAGTTAATTACAGTATTCTTCCTTATTGGTCGACACATCGAACACCATAAATTCGAATCTAGCACCTATTGTTATCGGGCATAATATATGTACCTTTAGTAAATGCGTCTACGCTGCATATGTATTGCCGTTCGTTCCAATAACAAACATCAAACGCGAGAAAATAGATATATAATGGTGTGTGCTTAGACTTAGACTGGGCTGGGCCTGCGCGAACACGCTAATTATAAATAACATACATACAAATTACTGTCAAGTAGCTGAAATTTAATACGGGTTCGTTTTTCATTATCATGCGTCGTCGGTTTTCTACATGTCATCTTTGTTTCCTGTGCGTTTGCGTTTATTGCCGGGCGATAGAATAAGAGCGCGGCTCGGCGCTGCAACATGGTAACGCCATTACCATTAACACCAGCCGCGAGTCTTCTTCGTTCATGCGCTAAAAATATCAATTTTACGTTCTCATACTCCGTCATCATCGTAAATTTAATGCATGACCGTACTTCGATTGAATGGAAACGCGTACGTTCGTGATGATGATGATGATGATGATGATCGTATGCATTCGATGAGGGCAGCGTATTTATTTTGAGTACATTGCTAATTTATCGATTTTATCGCGCTCAATATTTAGAGGAGGATTGTGATTAAAATTTCAATCGCTTAGTATTTTCAACAGAGTTTTAAATAGCCACCGGTGATTAATTGAATGCTTCGCTACGATTCGGTCAAACAGAGCCAATACATGTCTTATTTAATGTATATTTATGGTCTTCATATTTGTCAGAAATGTATGTTTGAAATAATTAAGAACAGATTTTAGTAGGCAGCCAGCTTTCATGAGCATGGCAGTAGACGTTTTCTTAGATTGCTCTAAAATTAACTTCTAGCCTATACAAAGCCCACTAGGAGTAATTAACGTGCACGATTTTATTTTCGGAGCCGTAGTTTATTTTTTATATCATAATTCATCATACAACATACTTATTTATATAACCACTATAAGAAGAGCACTGTAAATAATTTAATTATTCCATTTTTTTAATTAGACAGTTATTTAAAAATGCGTGCCGCAATCATTTAAAGAACTCAACAGACTTTTACCGAGAAAGAAACGAATAACTAGTGCAATGGCAGCGACAATGTGTTTCGGGCCACCGCCGCTGCCGCCGAATAAAAAATCGCTCTTAAGCTACAATCAGTGCAACAACGGTATTCGCGGCGGCGCAAGTGCTACACGCCGCCCGTACTTTATGTCGTCCACGTATCACAGCTTCCACGATCCGAGCGAGTGTGCCTTCGACTTTGAAACGGCGCAGAGTGCGAATGAGCATCTCAGAGACTACTACTATCATCCGGCGGCGGGCGCGAAAAAATTGCCCACGAAAAAGGAGCGCAAAGAGAAGCGGCCGCGTACGCGCAGCACGTGCTCGATGTACGGTTCGAACGGTTCGCTCAGCGGCTTCAGTCTGCACGATGAATCGCAAGCGAGTGAGAAGAGGAAGAAGAAGCAGCCGAAGGAAAAACTGATGAAACGCAGTCATTCCGATGGCAATTTGAATAAGACTGATTGCATGGCGACGCATCAGCGGCGTCACGGCGAGCTCAGCACGATGACGATCAATCGATACGTTAAAGTGCTGAGTGGCAGTTGGAAAAATCTGCTCAATTGTAAGTTGTTGGTCGAGGAGTCCAAGTTAATATCATTCGTGCATATTTTTACTACCAACCAAAACCAACGAACTAATGGGGATATTAATAAGGCACCGCGGCCGCATAACGCTATAACGCATTCGTTTTTGAGATCTACTTTAAAAGAACTCCGCTAAAGAGTAACGATTGGTGCGTGCAAAACGAGGGCAGGCGTGTGTGCGTACACCTCTCTTTGTATAAATAACAATATCGTTCACGGAATGGAAGTCACGTTTCGCTCGTAAAATTCGACTACATAAATATATATGCCGGAGTGCGCTAATGAAAACTGCGAATTTAAATACGACCATGTACATTCCTACCGTCCTGGGTCGTCTGCAACTGTAACAAAGGACGACGGAAGAAGTGCGTTTGTTACCATTTCGCGCATGTATTCTCTTTATACCTAATTTAATTATAACGCAAGAAGTTTAAATGTTTTTGCTTTAAACGTAGTTTACGTTAATTAATGATGTAATGGATTTGTCATTCGTATTTCGGCGAAATGATGAATCAGTCGATATATTTATTAATCATCTATTTAAATATCACTTTTTATTTCGTTTCAATTAAGCATATTTTGCATAATTCATCGGGCACAGCGCAAAGGATATCTATGTGCAATGGCTTGATTCCGTGAGTCAGTTTATGAATGAATTAAATATGAATGAAAACGCTTTTTATAAGCAAGCGCGTGCCGGTGAAAAAGTCACGTTCGCACACGCTGTTCTTGACTTAATTCGCGTACGATATATCGTATATGCCGGCCCGCTGTTTACGATTAAGGAAATACTCGTAGGCACGCGTTGCGAGAGACACACGGCGTCGAGTCGGGTAATAGATTATTTAGCATCTGGCGAATGAATATATTAGCGGCTAGAATGCGAGGTGCGAACCCACATAATATCCCTGACCAGGGAAATATCTAGGTATCTAAATTGTGATTTATAATGTTCTACGCGCGCACGCGCGTTATCTATCGAATAAATTCAATTTGTCAATCGCGTAATAACCGCGGCTAATCTTTGAAATGATCCCAAATTTATCAATCAATCGACTAAGCGCACATTTAAAGACTCAACAGCGACATATGTGTTATTCACTTGTGGAATCACGCAATGTACAAACAATGCATATGTTTAAATGTTATTATTGGCATGTGGAAAGAACAGGAGGCGGTACGGCCGCGCGTGTAGGTTTTTTACTTGATTCGATCGCTTCGTTCTTGTGTTGATGTTGGCTGCTTATGCACTGCACTCCCAACGGGTGTGTTGCATTGGGTGGCAGAAACCATATGGTCGTTGTCATCGTGGTTTCTTCAGCGCCAAGATGATTTCGAAAGCATATTGCAATACGTCTATACGGACAACGCCGTTTTTTTCGAATTTGTTTATAAATCGCCAAAATTTGCTGCCATATGTTGTGACCGTGCAATAAAGCACACACAGATTTGTTTATTATGGCAAATGGTTTACTTTCCTATTTCTTTGCGAGATTACACTGGCGCCAGGCTTTTCGTAGGTGGTGTCTATATACGTCAAATTGTGTTACATTAACGATGCCATTATCCTCACATGAAAGTTTTTCTGGTATTTTATTCATATTTTGACCTCGACATAAATGTTTTCACTTACATGCATCTTAATCCAATTACCAGTGGTATAAGTTAAATGTTTGTTTATTGCATTGTTTTCGATATTGACGAAGACGTTTTCTTTGCAGTGGGCGGCATGTCGCGGCCACCGAAGCCGGCGGCGACCGCTAAAAAAGTCGCACCACCGGCCGTGCCGCACGAATTCCGCCACTCGGGCAGCTCGTTCGGTTCGGTCGGCTATGCGTCGTCCGAGGATGCTGGCTTCCTAGCGCCGTCGGAAACCCCAGGAGTGCCTAGAGGTAGGTTGCATCCCCGCACTAATACGAATACAAAATGACTAATTTATCTTTAACCATTCCACGTTTGCTGCAGATGATCATTCTGATTATGGTAGTACCATTAGTGGAAGTACTGGTAAATCGCCGGGGCCCGTTTATCAGGCGCCGGCATTTACTTATCCAACGCCACCGCCCGGCACTGTGCTGACGCACAAGGCGGCCGTTTACTACCACCATCAATTAAGCCTTCAGGAGGACCAAGGCATTGATATGACGCAAGTACGTTTCTGCCTGATAATTACAATCGTTTCAAATGCATCCGGCTCTCTATTTTGACATATCTGTTTTCTGTACCCCTTCGGCTATCTTGCACCACTTATAGTCGCCTGGTCGCGATAGTCCGGGCTCGTCCAGCGGCAGCGCCGGATCCGGTTCGCGCCATAGCACCGCATCGTTGGACAGCGGCCGCGCGTCCTACCATCCACTGAGCACGGCGGGTCGGAGCACGGTCGGCTCGGCGAACAGTCCGCGATGCTCCCTCAGCTCGTGTTCGATTGGCTCCGATCAGGGTCGCATCGAGCGGATGATCAATCAAGGCGTACCGGTACGCAGCATTGAACTACACGCCATGAAGACATTTTCTAATCGCGTCAATTGACAGGATCAGGAAATCATACAGGCGTGGCTGTTGGAGCTGCAATTCGAGGACTACATTCCGCTCTTCCTGAAGGCCGGCTACGATCTGCCGACCATCGGCCGCATGACGCCCGAAGATCTGACAGCAATAGGCATCAAAAAACCGAACCATCGGAAGAAGCTCAAGTCCGAAATCGCACTGCTTAACCTGCCCGACAATCTACCAGATTATATTCCTGTATGGATTTGTGTTTTGTGCACTTTGAATTGTTATAATGGAATTGTTTGCAATTTAGGGTTCGTTGGAAGAGTGGTTAAGATTGCTGCGGCTGGAGGAGTACCAGAACGCGTTCCTGGATCAGGGCTATCAAACGGTCGACGCCGTTGCGCAGCTCACCTGGGAGGATCTGGAGGAGTTTGGCATCGTGAAATTGGGCCATCAGAAGAAGATTATGCTGGCCATCAAACGCTTTAAGGATTTGCGCGCTGGCAAGCGCATCAGTACGGCCGATATGAATCGCTCGTACACACAAGTAAGCAGCGCGCGCGCGCTCGCCGCACCGACCCTGTCTCTCTTTTGCCAAACCTGCCTGGAATGGCCGTTTTTGCATATCATTTCCCTATCCAATCGAATCTTATGTCTATGTCCATTGTTTCATTCCGCATCTCGAGCATGTTATTTCACGCTATGAGAGATGTTTCACATTACTTGAGCAAATTGGCTGGAAAAAATAGGAAACAAAGAAAAATTCAATCCATATAACGAAATTTATATCAGTTTTAAGACGATGTGAGATATCTGGGGATGAATGCGAAAACCTACTCTTTTTCCATCTTTTGATTTGTGTGAGAGAGAGGAGCGCGATATTTCTTCTGCTAAGCGCTTATGCTGTGCATGTCTGTGTTGTGAAGGACGTGGTGGTGCACGCACCCTTGGGGCCGCCGTCGCCTGGTGTCCCAGCAGTCCACAGCACCTTCCGCTCTTTCCATCAGACCTGGGAATTGGATCAAACGCGGCAGCTCGCAGGCATCGGCACACACTATATGCAATCCGGATATTGCACTGATGTTGTTCCCATCAAGGTACCACCAAACACATCCACTATTTCGAATTATTGTTTTAACTATTTTAAGCTATTTTCTATTTTTGTGTTCTCATTGTGTTTGCTCATCATTCAAGCATTAGTTCGTAATCAATGCTGAGCATGTGTCGTTGTTAGCGAAAAGCACAATGAAGAAACACTAATTGCATTTGTTTCATTTACATATTTCCTATTGTCGCAGATTCGCACCGGACGCGGCAAGTCGCTGGAATCGCTCGAAGACCCCAACGAACGTACGCACCACACCTTCAACCCCGATAACAATCAATCGCAACAATACTATTATCAGCAAACGATGCCTTGGCGACGCTCTTATGACGATGGCGATATAACGCCGACGAACGAAACCGGCCTTATGTACGAGGGCGGCGGTACGTTACCGCGGCCGCGCGGCGTCATCCGTCCGCGACCCGTCGCCAAGATCCAGGGCCAGGCGAAGCGTGATCCCAGCTTTCCCGACTACGAGAAGCCGCAGTTCAACAGCGATCAGTACGCGGCGACGCAGTACAAGACGATATCGCGCGACATCATCGACGCCGGCAAGTACCAGTACAGTCCGCTGATGGGCAAGAAGATGCCGCCGAACCCCCCGAAGCGCTTGGACTCCTGCTCGGAGTCGAACGAAAACACCACCACCGTGGAGATACACCACGTGCAAACGTCCAGTCCACTGCCGCTGCCCGCGTATCCGAGCTCTGACAGTCTGAGCATATCGCTGGACGGGCAGGGCGATCTGCCGTTGCCGCCGCCGCCAGCGCCTGGCACGCCGCCCGGCGCGCAGCAATCGCAGATGAACTCGTCGCGCTCTTGGGGTGCCGAAGAGCAGGAGCTCATCAAGACACTGGCGCTGCAGCATCGGAACGGGTCGGACGCGAGCTTCAAGTCCAGCTCGAGCACCGAATCGGATTCACTGCCATTCGCCAATGAGAACGCCGGCACGATTCGCACGCGCGCCGGCAGCCGCGGCGTGGAGTATTCGCCGGCGAAACCGCGCTCCACCGCCGGTCTGCCACCACATCCGTCCCCAACGCCATCGCGTCAATCGTCGGCGGTGGCGGCCGCTGCTGCCGCCGCCGCTGTCGCCGTGCCGCGCGGGCATCGCGCTGAACCCGCTGACGTCCTCAACGACATCGGCAACATGCTCGCCAATCTCACCGATGAATTGGACGCCATGCTCGAGGAGGAGAAACGCTTGGAACAGCAGCAATGCTGTGATTAATAATAGCTGCGAATGAATCGGACTTAAGTCATTGAATGCGTGCTGCATGCTTGCAGATTGCGAAGAATCGCGACGAAGACTGATATATAGTGTGCGTCACTTTTGTTTTTCAATTCAAATCAAACTAATGAGATAGAGCTACGGTTAGCGTTTTGTCGCGTAGACAAATTATTTTATACATAGAACTATTGTATATAGAAAGTAGTACCCTTTACTTTAATCGATTCGTTTCAAATCATTTTATTATGGTAAGTATCTATGTGTTATGAAAGGTAAGTAATTCGTACGCGAATTGAAACAGTTTCACGCCAACGGATTTAATTTACTGTGCGTGCGAATGCGTTGTATTATTATACAAAGATGATGATCTTTTAAAATTCGTTTTATAAATTTTATCGGTTATCTCTTTGCCTAAATTTCATACACGTTTGCTAGATTTTGCCGGGGGGAGGAGTTTATTAAAAGGCACGTGTGTGAGATCTTATGAAACGTCATCCTATTAATCTAATAATTACGCCCTACTGTTTTGTAGCATGGTGGAACTGGGAATGCGATTCAATTCAAAATGACGCTCCTTGATTTTGTTTAATTTCTTGTCCGTACACTCTCCATATTCGAGTTTACAGTCTCATACGGCTAGAGCTAGTAATTTCAAATCAATTTCTTTTCGATCTCGGTGAAAACAAAAAATACTAAAACATAATTTAAACATATGTGATAATTCTAAATTTTTTGTTTTACGATTATTGATTATAGCAATACGTTGAATGTAATTACATAATATGATAACGAGAACTTTATGGCATGTTAAAATTACGCGTGAGGGTTAACAATTTTTTAAGTCTGATCTATCATTTTCGTTTTTTTTTGGTACATTTGTAATATAATAGCGAACCTACAGCTGTAGTGGCAGGTCTTTTGGAAGATAGAGAGAGGAAATTTATGATTTAGATTTAATGTATATATGAATAGATGACATAGATGAAGATGAAAGAACTATAAATTAGTTATCTACAGCAATCGAGGAATTTATTAGGATTATCAATTTATAATATTTAATACAAAACAATAATTTTTGTAGCATAATATATAATGATAGATATGTTTTTTGGTACATTTTGGTACACTTGATATGAATAACAAAAAACTGGTAATAAATTAAAATATGACTAATGATAAAATAATAACCAATTACGCTACTTAAAAAATTACATTACGGGCGCGAGTTGAAAACTAGTTGAAATAAATAACAAATGATGGACGAAACGAATGTATAAGCAGACGAAACACAAGATTCTTAGTACAAAGTGAAACCTATAGACGCATGGAAAGGATGATGGAAAATTTGCAAACAACAGCCAAGTTTAGTATACGGTTATGTGTGTAAAATTAAATAGATAGCATGAACAAGGGAATCACGTGAACAAAAAATAACATTGCATATTACGTTAGCTATTTAGCGATTTATATGCGCGATTAAACATTTATTCGTTTGGCAAGTAATCTCTTCATGTTCATGATAAAAAAAAACGATTAAAACGCAATGTATCACATTTGTTGGGAAACATTTTGTAGACGTTAATCTGCTTGTAATCATATATGTTCACACGAAATGGAATGCATTTTTCTTTATGTCTGCTAATCACATGGATACTTTGGCGTGATAATTATATAGATCATTTTCCAAAAATAAACTGTATACAAAATATATAGAAATTGTTGTTGAACCTCAAAGAAATGCATAATGATGCCTCGAAATATTGAGCAACAAATTCATCTATGTTTTTGTGGGGAGACGCTTGTGCCATATATTTGTGTTCTCTATAAATGCGAATAATTTCAATGGATAATAATGGTTACTACACGTAAATCTATATAATGCATCACTTAGTTAACCTGCGTTCATTGCATTGGTGGACATAATAAATATTTTTTATCAATGTAGGATTCTTTGTGTGCGTTTCTAATGTGTATGGATTTGATCTTGACCTTTTATGTTTCAGATATTGCCGGATCACACTGTATCTTAACGGATGCAGCCGGTAGCAACGGTTAAATAATATCCGAACAGGTGCCGAAATTGAGATTAATATCTATCATGGAGATCATTTATTTTCAACTGAACGTGACTGAGCTGGGTGTTTGAAGTTTCGAACATCAAGCATATTTTTGCGGGCTTTTTATTAGGTAGTTTTCTTGTGTTTTTACATCGCGATTGTAAAAATAGCTTTTTTGATTGAGATATTATTATTATTAGAGGAAAACTCGCAGTTGATATAATACATACAATCCACTGATTAATCCCTGCAATTTCACTGAACTTGCTCGTTATTGCCAAATTTCGTTCGCGCACGAAAATAAAATCGTGTGCGTGATCATTGAAACCCAATGTCACAATATGTATTTTTGAATATGTCCTCACTACATGCGCATATATTTGCTAATGCCAATTGCTTTCTACATCGCCTACAGTTGAGGGCGTATCTTTTTATTTTGGTTGGCATAGGCAAACAAGAGATTGAAGGTAAATACAAAATTGAACTATTTCCGCGTATTTAAGTCGTTAACCGTGTCTGATTAATTTCGTGTATGCTAGTGTGCTTCTTATTTGATTTTTTTATTGGATTGCTACTTGTATAAAGCTCTAATAACATCCAATTTGCCAGCCAATTCGGCGTGGAAACAATATGATTGCGTCACGATAAAAAATACATAATTCTTATCTACCGTTTATTATGCAATCGAAAAGGTAAGGTCCATACGAGTCCGGCGCCGCGGCCTAACGCGAGAGAATATGCGTGAGCGTTCAGATGTCGTGCCCACCGCACACGGCTATATTTAAAATTCTGTGCGTCGTCGCCGTGACTCGCCGCACCGCGTTCTGTTCTTGATATATTAAACGCGCAATCTTTCAGCCGATCAAAAATGAACGTTAGTCCTGCGCGTGTGTGCGAGCGATATGCGCTTCGCTAATTTCATAATAAACCGCCGCCGCCGCTGCCGGTAAGCTCAATAACAAATTTCGCCATCGCACCATTAATTAGTGCATCAATCAATCAGTGCGCGAATGGAAGCGGTGCACGGTGTGGCAGAGCGGCGTAAACATTTCGACTTTTAGACGTTACGCATCGCGATGCGCTGCGTGCGCAAGAGATTATTATTCGGCTGCACTTGGGCGGCGCGAAAAATAATTCGCGATTAAGAACAAGCGCGCGCTCGCCGCCGACCATCAAAGTGTTTTATGCATCGTTATGGCAATTTGCGCCAATCATCGATCAGAAAATGCGCGCCGTTCGCGTCGCATGGATGTGTACGTTGTCCGAATATCGTTAATACACTGGTCAAATTATTCAAATTAGAGCACATTCTGCACGAGTCAATCACGTAAGTACCTTATTACTAACTGCCGCCGAATGAATCATATCCATCGATTCAAGTCGGACGCCGCAAAATCACGCATGCATTTAGTGACACATCGCACACGGCGCAAATTGGATGGAATTATAATTAGCCGCTTATTTTACGCACTTACGCTCGTTTTTTCCGTGTGCATATTTAGTCTGCGCGTGTAAACCCAAATGATCTTCGACCATGTGGCTGCGTGGCTCGTTTTATGCACTAAATGATCTGTTTCCGAGTTTTGTTAGGTGCGGGTTGTAAAAACGCGGCCCCCGCTGGCTCATATTAAAATTCGAAAATAGCATTTTTATAGATTTGCGTATTTCCAAAGTCGTCAGAAAGCGTTTAGAAATGTGCCCCTGGTCGCCAAAGGCGCTGATCTTCCGCGCGTGAACACGGAACGTGCGTGTATGCACATTTTGCGACGTTATTATTATTTTAGCATACATGTTAGTCCCGATGCAATGCGAGTGCGCCAATGCAACTTGATTGACAAACAAACAATATGTAGTAAAATTTTGATTAGGCGCCATTTCAATATACATAGTTGAAATCTCGCATTATCTAGAAATACATTTTATAGGTGTATACATATTGGTGTTGTTATTGCTGCGCGCGCGTGCAAAATGCATCGCGCGAAATAAGTATAATAGCCTTCTACAACTTTTCGGTGCTATAAAATCGCTATATTTACTGTAATTTGATGTTTTTCGTTAAATGTAATTTACTGCAGTTGCAGTCGGTATACGATCGATAATAAATCAAAGACAACATTCATGCAATTCATTCAATTTTATAAGCAAAACAATTAAATGTAATGATAATGAATCCTTGCAAATATTTTACACAATAATTTGCACGTATTTAGGTACTCAAAGAAAATGCACACAAAACCGCATACATATTTCAATACAGTGATTTATGTATAAAGATAATGCGTCAAATTAAATTTTCATTACCTATACGCCATTAACCCGCAATGTTTCTTTCACTGTTGCACGGCGCGGCCGCACGCATTTTGTAATCACATATATAATTTGCGTAAAATATTGAGGCGCGTGTAAACATTGGCACGAATTGCTGTTTCGCTCATCTATTAATACTCAACAAGAGACAACAAAAGCGTGTTGGTGCTTGAGAATGAAATGCATTAGTTGAATGTCAATATATTTAGAAATGTTAACTTCAACCGCTCACACATTACTGATCTTCCGTGTAATGCCGACTAATGAACCGCTTCTTCAACTGGCTGAGCGAGCCGATCCATTACGCGCCCCACGAATAATTCGTCAATTTCACATTGATTTATTTATTTAGCAGTCGTAAAAGTGGTGCAACATGGAGCCGCCGGATGCATCCGCATACTTTCTGGACTTCACCCGTTTCTGGGTGCAGCGCGTCCTCGTGCCGATCCTGGTGATCATCGGTGTGTGCGGCAACATTGTCACGGTGATGATTCTGACCAGGTATTGCATGTACGCGATCAGCGAGTGCACCGCAGTTGGCCTGTAAATTGTGCGCGTTTCGAATTGCAGGCGCCGCATGCGATGCACGACGCATATGTATCTCACCGCGTTGGCGGTCGCTGATTTGATCTATTTGGTGCTCGTTCTCATCCTCTCCTTCGAGCACTATCCGCACATTCACGACGGCCGTTATGTGCTCTATTGGCGCTTCTACGGCATGATTCATTGGCTATGTGATGCAGCTAGTGAGCTCAAATCCCTAATGAATCCTTATCTTATTTATACTAATTTAATGAATTGCAGGTAGTACTTCGGTATGGTTAATTGTCTCTTTTACGGTGGAGCGCTACATCATGGTATGCCATCCGATACGCGGCAAAGTCTACTGTACAGAGAATCGCGTAAAGAGCATCATCGCCATTGTCAGTCTACTCTGTTTCTTCTCGACCATCTCGACGACGTTTGAACATCAGCTTTCCGTCAAGGAGCATTGCGTTGCCGGTTACCATAACATCGGCAACAGTTCATTACCGATGGAAAATGCGAGTAATTATGAATCGACGTATGAGCACGATGGTGAAATGCAACAGGATAATCCGATGGCGATATGCAATTCCAATTGTACGAATTCGAGTGGCCTCGTCTACGACCCGTGCCTGAATAAAACCTACACCATTTACACAGAACCCACCGAATTGAGCAAAAATGTGCTCTACACCACGATTTTCTACTGGTTCTCGTCGATAACATTCGGCCTACTGCCGTTTGTGCTGATTGCGATGTTCAACAGTTTTCTCGTCGCAGCCGTCTATCGCTCGTTGCGCACACGCAAATCAATGACGAGCGTCGCGGTGCGTGTACGCCGGTAAATTGAATTGCATTTTAAGTTAATTAGACGTTTTATTGTAGGAGAACTCACGACAGCGCCACGAGAACCATATTACGATATTGCTCATTGGCATCGTCGTGCTCTTCCTGCTCTGCCAAACGCCGACCTCGATATTCCTTATTTATGATGCGCTCGACAACACGGAAAGCAGTCGGTACAGCGAAAATATTAAACGAGGTACCAAGTAGACTGGACAATAAAATAGCCACCACTGGGGATCGATTTGCATTTGCAGGTCTGGGCAATATCTTTAATCTGTTGATAACGCTCAACGCGTCGCTGAACTTCCTCATGTATTGCGTGCTCTCTGCCAACTACCGCAGTACATTTCGCTCGGTCTTCTGCACGCGCAAGATCAATCGACACGACACTGCGTTCTCGCGCTACTATCTCGAGCGCCAGACGAGCACAACGGCCTTCCGACGCAATCAGAGCGAGTATCAGCGCACTCCAAGAAATTTGGAGGTAACTATTTACGTGTTTAACCGAGATACTTATGTCAATACGTTCAACACGTGCGTGCGCGTCTAAATGGCCGGTCGCCGCAAAAGGGTGCCAATGAACCTGCAGGACGTCAATGGCGTCGGTGGAATGCAAGGAAAATATACAATATGTACACTAAAAATATTAATCCATTCCGATGCATGTCGTCTTAAAATTGGCAAATTTCCGACCGACGATGATGGAATGAGGTTTTCTTTAAATCGGACGTCTAAATTTGGTAAATTTTATTGGTTTTATTGTTTTCTTTTTTTAATCATTTGGCATGCTACATATATGTAGAACTAATATTCTCATTAGGCAAGTTTTATTCAAGACAGTTTCATGGCTATATCGTTTCGCTCGTCGTTCGCTAATTTGATGAAGGTGTGTGTTTCGACTACATCATCGTTTTCTTCTCACTGTTTCAGAGTACGAGCCTAACAAGCATACCTCGTTCGAAGTCATTGATGACACGCCCATTGGGCCATGCTAAATCGAGTGATCTGAATGTGTAGCAAAATTGTTGACAGCATGCAAATGTGTGGTGAACAGTCGTAAAATGCAGTGCGTTTTCGCTTAGCATGGAATGATACTCGACGTTCGTTCGTTCATATAATAATCTTCATGTCTTATATGTGAGAATTTAATGCATACAGGACGGTGTATGTCTTAAATCAGTGTATCCTTTTTGTATTTCATGTTTAAGTAAGCATAATAATTTAAGGCAGCCAATCACTTAAAATATTTCACATGGATTGCATTTAGTATTGTAGCTAATCATATTTTGAACAATCACAGGGTAAATAGTAAAAATTTCATTTCAATGTAAATAGTTCATAATTTATCAAACTTACTTCATCTTTTCGTATTATGTATTCAACTAAAATTAATACTACGTAAAAATGAAGTACATTCATGACAAATTATTACTACTTATTGTGTGTAAATATAAAAGTAAAACTATAATAAATGTTAGCAGGGCCATATAAATAATTATAGAAGTATATGAAAATGTTTTGTTCAACTACTAGATGTAAAATAATTTAAGAAGTTATTTATAAAGAAAACATAATTCAAAATAAAATCTAACTTCCTTCCCCACCGCCATATAATGGCGCCAAAATAATAATTTGGGCGTGCGGCATATATCGCGACGAAAGATTATTACAACCGTGTAAAACTACCTGCTTCCTGCGATTGCATAATAAGTCGGGCAGAAAATAATTTTCGTCGTCTCGCCGTCCACATTATATATGCTGACACAAATCTTTCGACTGACCAAACAAAAAAAAAAGAACTTCCCAAACTTTTCGAGGTATCTGCATTCACACCCACGCAATGGAATTTTCTAATCTATTTTAATAGCGAGCAAGATGATAACTTTGTGATGAGCGCCGTTCCTGCATGTAATTAAATAATTAATTCACATCTTGCATTTTAATTCCGCTACAGATGTAGACATCAACGAGTGGGTATTAATGCATCAAACCACACAATTTGAAGTGAGAAATGTAGCAAGACGTGCGCTCTCTTTGCGCTGAGATCATTATGCGCGGGCACTGCGCGTGTCGCGATCGCAACTGCGCGCGCGCGCGCGGCATTCGAATCGCGACGCGACGCCACCGACTCAAGTTTCAGATTAGTTCGTGCTCCAAGTGCCGCTGCCTGCAGATGCGGTGCCGCGCGCACATTCTGTGAAATCGAGAGTGCCCGCCGATACCGTCCCGTGTTGGCTGTGTGTAGTTGGTGTCGTCGTCGCGCACCGGAGATTTAAATTCGTAATTGTGGCTTTCAGGTAAATTAGTTTCGAAATATTTGCAGCGATTTGCATTCATGCGAAGGGAAATTTTCTATTGGTATACAAAATTCGATCAAATTCTATGGTGTTCATCACTTTGGAACAAAAATTTCTATTTTGCATACAAATAAGATAAACATTTAATCTTGTCTTTTAAACTGTGGTTTTTCAAACGTGTTTCAGTTTAGCTTTATTACAACAATACTAAACTTTAGTAGTTATGTGAATAATGAAGTATAATTAACGTCAGCATGAACAGATTGTTTTACATTACTTTTATAATAATAGATCCGACATCAATGCTATAAAAATGCAAGTTACGTAATAAGTGAATTAACGTGAAATTGCATTTATGTTAGCAAAATAAAGCAACTTTGCGTTCCAGATGTACGTATATTGCTGGAAGGATGCATTTGAAGGAGCTGAATTGTTCTTGACACATTGAATAATAACGCTCTTCAAATAAACGCCTGATTATTCGTTATGCAAATAAAGTGAAATCGATTGTATTTACGTATGGTAATTACACTTTTCAAACGCTGTCTGAATTGTCAATTAAAGCCTGTTTGGCAGAACGCAACTATTATTAATTGTGTGATTGAATACATTCCATAGCGATTTTACTTATCTAAATTTAAATTTTATTTATTGCTAGCGGTTGGCAAGTATGCGTTGAATAAACAAATCCAAATGATTGGCGAATTCTGCAATAAACATGTGTGCAATGTGTATATATTACAAATACTTTGAAAAGTTTCTCACGGCGAGCGGAACCAAATGGTATAGGTCGCACGCAAACGGATGATGGTGCGATTTGAGAACATTTCTCGGGAAGAAGAGGAGAATACGATTTTTTATAAATGCGTTTTGTGTGTACATGCATGCGCAGGCGGATGAGTGTGCGTGACGAACGAATACAACGAGATGACTTAGTAACCCAATATTGCTCAGCCACATTTGAACGCGCGCCAAGTCGAGTAAAATTATTTTAAGACCTTGGTGCGCCACGCTGCGTCGCGACGGCGACGCTGTGGAACCACCGCTCGCACGACTGGCACCATATGCGCAAAAATATACCGAAAATCATCGAAAGTCTCCCAAGAAAAAAAAAAGAAAATTGAATTTGCGTTAAATCTAGCCGAGTGTCTAACCGCTTGGTGTCTGTAATTAAAAGTTGACGAATGCTCGATCGTCCTTATACGTAGAGGTGTATGCACTATATATGCGCGTGAAAATTGGGTCATCGTAAACAAACCTTGCAGACGACGCCAGACGTTGGCTGTGTGTTGCAATTATACTTCAGCATCCCATATGTTTGTTCCTCTCTTATTTTGAGACATACAAGGACATTCGTACCTGACCAAGAATTGCTATATTTGGCACGTCCTGCAGTTGCTCAACGCATACAATAGCGCTGAGGAATGAACTTGCACAGCACTCGAAAGCATATACTTTTATGGTAATCGTTATGAAGGCGAAATTTTAACTCAATTACTTTTACTCTCTTCATTTCTATGCCTTGAAATAAGTTGTATTGGGAATAGATGCGTATCGATAAAGTTTTATATCCGATAATTCCAAAGGAATGTCGGTAATTTAGCAGCTACTTAATAAATAGCGTCATGAAAAAGCGTAACGCCTCCATATGCAAATTGCCTCGTTCTTGAATGACACAGATGTTGTAAAAATACGAATCTTGTAGGCGTTCTATATCTTTTTGTCGCCGCTATATATGCGCGTGTGTTGCATGAAATACGGAGAAAAACGACGCGCGCGAGTATTATTCATAATATGTACTCGGATCGCAAAGATCGGCATTCCAGTTGGCCGATTAGCACACGGCACAGCATGTATATAATAACGTCCGACGCCAAGTTCATTCATAAAATGTGAAAATGCAATTCGCCCATTGCTATGTATTCATACATGCTCCGCTTGACTGAGCTGTCTCATGTGTAGGCTGACGAAGAAACCATTCACTAGCAATGTACCTACATCATAATGAAGTGCCAAATAAGGCGGCATGTGGCGTTAAAATCGATCGAAACAAATAATGATGTAATAACATAACCATTACGTCATCGAAATAATATTTTTTCGAGATTGTTCATGCGAATTTCAGCGATTCGTGGGAAGAAATGCCTCTCTGTTCTCTGTTCAAATATTTTTATTTATATGAATGCACGTGCACGTATCACGTATATAGGTGATATCTATAGGTATACCAATGCCGCACATATGGCCGTTTGCTCAAAATATTTATTTATTTTTGGACGCCTCACTGTGAGCGTAAAAATGTGCCAAAAATTACGATATCGAATCCTTGTATTTGTTCGGGGTGGGCAGGTGAAAATGTTTCTGGATGAAGTGTACCCGTGAACATTGAGCATGTTAATTATGCATCTCACATACGCACGTATTTTTGGTGTTCTATTTTTGCAAAAAGATGATGTATGTATTGCAAATTCGCATCATTAGTCTCAGTATTTATTTGCAGCTGAAGTACGGTGGTAAAGATGTCTAGCTCACGAGTCGAACGCAAGGAGTATCACTCTGCGCAATCAAGTCGCAGCCGAACGGTTTCCCCCGCAACGTATTCGCACCACGCACCGCAATTCGATAATAGTTTGGATAATTTGCTCGACGACCTGCAGAGTACTGTTTCGCGCCCAATTACGAACGGCACGCACATTGTGGACAAATCGAAAAACCCACATTTGGTGCACGTGACACCCGTCACCGATTACGCAGTGAATGATTCTTATAGTTATACGGTGAGTATCTGCGTTTTTTTGGGTAGTTAATAAGAAACTCTATCATCGCCAATTTATTAGGCACCCGATGGCAGTCAACATTATCGGACTGTAAAAACGGAGCGGTATCATTACAATAGCAAAGATGGCACTTCTCCGGAAAAGATACAAATGCAGGATAATATTAATCAATTAGATTCCCTTTTGGACGATTTACAACAAGCTAAGCAATCAGGTACCTATTCTAATTCTAATTTTAGATAAAATTGAAAATTTTAAGATAACTGATATTTCTTTAGATTCGATAATGGGAGTTAATGTTAATAACAATTCCATTCAACAATCCGACTACTACAAAAGTAGCAACAAAAGCAATAAAATGATCATGCAGCAAGCAAACCGCTCCCGATCAACGGAGCGCAGCGAAAGTAATTACGGCGACATCAAGTCGCTGCGAACGCGCACACCATCGCCAACGATCACGAAAAAGATCAACGTGCAAGAGTACCCAGTGGAGGTGGTTGAGTCGACGTCGCCGGACATCAATCCGGAAGTGCTCGCCGGATTGGATCCCGAGTTGCTGCCCAGCGGCAATACAAAGGTGACGACCACCATCAAAACGTACACATACGAAATACCCGGCAATGTAGACAGCGACCACTACATACAGCAAGCTCTTCAACAGTCGGTCAATCAATACCACCAGAGCCAGCAACAGCAGCAGCAGGCAATCAATCAATCGAACCAATCGATCACAACGCCCAGCAAGAGTTTCGTCTATTCGGCCAAGAACAACGAGTATAACGCATCAAATACGAGCACGGTAACACGATCGGGGCGCGCGACCCCAACCAGCCCGCATGCGGACCGCAAACTCGTGCGCGAAACCGTCACGACAAAGAACTTCCATCCGGACAACAAGATCTACACGGACGCGGAGGGCAAGCGAACATATGTCTTCAATGAAACGATCAGATCGCGCGATTACAAGGACTACATCGGCGGGCAGCCGGTGCAGGCGCCGGGCCGCGTGTCCCGCCCGCAAACGCCGCGCAGCGAAACCACCTACTACGTGGAAACAACCACACAGCAGCAGCAACAACAGCGCAGCTCCAGTCATGGACCACGCGACGATTCGCCCGATCGCACCAGCCTGCCGCCGGTGACGACCACCATCCATAAGTTCGATTCGATGTCGAACCTCAACGCGCGCCAGTATCCGGACGTGGAGACGTTTGATCCGAATCACCATCCACCTTCGGCGAGCCCCACGCAGCCACTCTACAATGAGCAGCCGGAGGTGAACATCACCTACAAGTATCGCTCGACGACAAACACCACCAACAAATACAACACGGAGCGCTACGACAACGAGCCGATTATGCCGCGCAAATTCCCCACCGACGAGGTGGAGGGTCCGCCGAAGCGTTTGGACGATTTGATGGCTCAGATCGGCAACGAGGTGCGTTTCAATCCATAGCCAGGGCATCCAGGGTGTGATTGCGTGCATCAAATAACTATTTTCCAGCCGCCCACAAATGCTTACAACGCCGGTTGGAGCGTCCATGAGCGCGAGTTGCAAGAGCAGCGCAAGGTCGATGCGCTGAAAGCATCGCAGGACTACGAGCGCAAGAAGCGTGTGGAGGAAGTGCCGGCGTCGAAGAACATCACTGGTTTGCCGGTGTACTATCCGCCCGGTCCGGAATTCTCGCACAAAGAGGAAGCGGCTGCATGGAGAGCGCAAGTATGTGTTATTTAGTCGCTGTGTTTGCAATTCATTTATGGGTGCGTGCTTGTGTTGAAGGGCGCTATGGCAAAGGAGAGCGGTAAGTATAATTACGAGGCGGAAAGTAAGAGTAAGAGCAAGAGCAGTTCCGGTGCAGCCATTGTGCCGGTATGTCTGCCGCTATGCTGCGGCCTGCCATGCGTAATTATGTAGGTAACTTCATCGCATCTCGACGCGAATTCGAATGGTTTCACACAGACGACGACAAGTGCCATTGTTTTGCATGACATTCCCGTAAAAAATCGATTTATGGGATTAAATGTTTATATATTTCATTGATTATTATGGGGACTTTTCTTAAAGTGATCTATATTCATGGAATTTATATTCGATATCCGTATATTATCTATGATTTAACATGAATAACTGTTATTATTACTTGTTTTATCAATAACCATGTATGTAGCGAAGTTTATTGGCCACATAAAACTTGAAATTTGCGTAATTCATATAAAATATGAATAGGTTTATATTTTTACTAATGACTGTCATAACTGTAAATAATATTACAATGTATTTTAGTACGAAATGAACAATTAATAATAAATCATAATAATATTTATTTAAGTGATAAATAAAGCAGAGAAATTGTACAATAGGTAATGATATATGGGAATATTAGATATACATATATGTGCAGCTCATTATTATATGCCTAATAATTTTGGGACCAATCGCCGTATCTCTGGAAGGGGAGCTAATTTTTAATTTTTACCACGTTATGGGGGGTTAATGGAAGGGGGGAATTATGTGACGTCAGTTTCTCGCTTCTACCACACACTGACTTATAATTTTTTTTTCCGGAACCCGCCCCGCTGGTGGGACGCTTCTCACTTGTTAATTATTTCATCAAAAACGGTGATGCCAAGGATCACAGTGCTACGTATCCACGATTTTGATATTGTTTCATATAGAAATCATATTTGTTTATATACATTTCAAAGTTGCCACGTTGCCACTAATGGTGTCTAATAATTGAAGCATATATTAAACACACGAAGAGTTTAATGACTACTATGCACTATCTTCTGAAACAAAATTTGCGACCGTATAAGAGGTGTAAGAAACCCATTTCTGATGGTTACCGCAATTTGGGTATATTGACGGATAGGTTGATGGAGGCCGGCGCCAATTCGTTTGATTTTGTCTGGAAACCTGGTGCTATTGCTCTCAATTATTGTAAATTGTCGAAAATGGTAATGTATTTAAATTATTACGTTTTATAGTCTGCAAACTCGTAAGAAAGACCGATCATCTCATTTGTAGAGCCTGGAGAAAATTGATTTAATACAGTATCATAAATACGTCACATACTTAAATCTTTCGCGTAATTATCTCATTGATGTTTCATGTTTATCATATCTGATTAATCTAAAATACTTGGATGTGTCTTCTAATCTACTATCGACATTGCTTGAATTTACACCTCCGTTATATCTATCAACTGTGATATATGCCCACAATTTGATTGAAGAAATTCCCGATTTAACCGACTTCTGGTCAATTCAATATTTGGATCTATCATACAATTTGATAACAAATGTTGCTGGACTTTCGAATTTGCGGTATATATCAAGTGCATTTAATTGTGCAATGTTTTAATTTAACGTTATTTTCAGATACCTCAATTATTTGGATATTTCGAATAATTATATAACCGAGCTGCAATTGAGTGAAATTAATGTCGACAACGTTTATGCTCAAAATAATCAGATATCCAATGTAATTATTAGCTCCGACTTGGAAACAAACTCCTTACACAAATGTCGAACAATACGGTTGGATCATAACTATATAAAGTGTTTAAAGTTTGTGGAATTTTTGCAAGCACTAGAAGAATTAGATCTAGCTCATAATGATATCAAGAGTCTCATCGAATTAGGGCATTTGCGCATGACCCGTGCATTGCGTATACTTAATTTGAAAAATAATCCAATCATACAGAATGTGCACTACTTCAATACGGTGCTGAGAAATCAAATGTGCGATATCCTCGATGGGATTTGCTTATCAGCAGAACAGAAAGTATAGCTCACAGTATTCGGTTTCCTCGGTGCAAAAATGTTGCTTTCGATTGAATTAGGTTTTAGCAAATTACCATACTTCAGAAGATTTTCAAGTTCAGGCATGCAAACATAGTGCTATATTAAATGCGACATCGAATATACAAAACCGAATCTGCGGCAAAGCCAGACTGCCGTTGCGCAGTCAATTGAAAGTTTTTGCGCTTGTCGGCCCAATTGGTTCTCACAAGAAAGCCGTCCTCCGAACTTATCAGAGCTTATTTCCGAAGTAATCCGTATTCATATCCGGAAAGCAACATATGCCTAACTGTAATGGGATTATAGGTCCAAAATTGTGCTTGGCGTTTCGCATACCACTCGCGAAAAAAACGTGAATGAAATTGACGGCGTCGATTACCATTTTGTCACCCTACGTGCATTTAACCAGCTCTTGCAGGAGGGCCGATTTGTTACTTGCGTCACGAAATACGGCAAACGCTTTGGTATCTGCGAGGATGAGTTTCGAAAGGCGGGCGTCGGAAGTATTCTTTGCTTCTCCGTGCATTTGAAAGCCGCCTTTCAGCTGTTGAATAAGTATCCGAATTGCAAGCTGGTGCTGGCAATCCCGAAATCGGTTAGTACACATCGCAAATGGCTGGAGCAGCACTTTGAAATCAAATCGGCCTTTATGCGCGGTTTTTTAATCAACCACAAAGTCAAAAAGTACGAAACCAGCGAGGAAACCAATGAGAAAAGAGTGATGGTCACATCGATCCTGGACGAAATTATAAACTATATTGAACATGTCCATGAGTAATGCTTCAATTTTAACCGCTACATAATCAAATAATTAATTAATTGCAGAGGGCAGCATGATGTATATGTTGAGCAGGACGAGTACACTGATGATGAGCTTGCAGCAAGCATTCAATGTGACGAAATGTACACTTTAAACAGTAGTAGTGAAGACGTAACTGATATCGACAAATTGAATAAAAAAGAAGTAGCCGCATTTACATTAAATATTAATTAATCATGTTTCTAATATAAATGTTTCGTGGTTTAGAAATCGGTGTCATTTTCCACGCTACCGCTTCTAGACTATGATTTCGATGAACAATTCTTGCTCGATTTTTTGAAACAAAATAAGAAGCAGCTCCCCAAGAATGATGATGCAGATGGTGAAATCATATTGTAAAATGCAAATGACTTTTGCAATGTAATTGTACATTTGTAGGTAATATTCAACCGGACTATAAATTCAAAAAACTCACTGATACATCTTGGATGAACGCTGATGATTACAGCGATATGTCGGCGACCATTGCCCATATGCCCTCATATTCGGAATCAAATGTCGGAGAGGAATCTTCTGAAAGGTGACCATACAATGTAATATTTCTAATTAGTGTATTGCTATTTATTTATACAATTTGTAGACCTATTAGTGAACGTCGCAGTTTAACTGTCTCCTCTTTAACATCACCAAGGGAATCGTCTAAAGAACGTAGGACACATAACAAATAAGAATTTAAACTCTATACATACTTAGACGTATTTTATTGCAGTTAATACTGATCTACGTTTATGCTTCAGTTCATTTATTGAAGAACAATTACGAATGCGGGCAGTCTATTTAAAAACGTTTGAAGATAATCCTGGCTTAAGCTTTTGCACTGTAAGCGTAGATTGTGCACTTGTTCAGTAAATATTTATCTAATTTCTAGGTACATACTGACGAAATGCAACCAGCGATTCAATGCATTCATCACATTTACACGAACTTCAATTCGTTGAGTGCCTATAAAACGAACCAACGTGAAAAACAATTTGCTAGTGTGAAGAATGAAAAAATGATATCCAGTCGTTCAAAACGTTTTTTAAATTATTATTAATCATATTTCAATGTGTGAAGACACGTTCTAATGTAATGATTAGCGAACGATTAAAAAATGCAAAGTTGCAATAGCACTGGCAAGAAACCGAGTCTTATCGACGATGAGCACTATCTGAGAAAAGCTCATGGTCGCTGAATTGGCAGAAAGCGCACCCGCGGTCATTGAGCAAGTGTTGCGCATTATTCGTCACGAAATTGCAGCAGTGTCCTCAGCGAACTTGCTCCAGCCACCACGACGCATCACGGAATTATCAACGCAGTCCCAATTGTTGCTGCTGCTGATGGTACTTAACGCCATTGGGTAAGTAAAAACTTTTTGTATAATTATAACTGCGTTATAACCGACAACCACCTGGAGTAACATTTCCGCTTGTTCCAAATGAAATCAAAAACATGTACATAGATAAATACTTATTTTTATTTACCTACCTTATACAGGGTGTCTGGTGTAAGACGTTACAGCCGAAAGCTGGGGGTAGATTGGGCTAAACCGAGAAGAAAAGTCCTTTACCACTTTGAGATTTGCGCAATAGTTTAGGAGA
>JARJDR010018538.1:0-45928 GCA_030264135.1 Myllaena sp. GC000078 | reverse complement strand
TTCTCGTGGGCATTATTGACGTGCGCATATGGCTTTGTGGGCATTTGTCCTTGTGCGCATATGTCCGTGTGCGCAACTGTCCGTATGGGCATTTGTCCTGTGCGTTTAATTTTGTGCGCATTTGTCCTATGCGCTTAACTCTTGTGCGTGTGTTTTTTGCAGGTGTTTTTTCCGCGTTGAAATCGGTTCAGAAATGAGAAAGTTATTAGTGTTTGAAAATTTACCCATGCTACATTCCCTGATCTGCGCATCGTTGACCTACTGCCGGTGGCACCTGCTAGTGCGAAAGGGTTGAACGCCTGACGAGGCGTTTAACATTCCTCGACATCAATCAAGTGCCGCCGCCTCGGTTCCAAGGATTCTCCCTACTTACGGCACATCCGGCAAATTAGTATCAACATGGCAACGCAGCGAATGGCGAGCGCAACCGAGACCAACCGAGGCAACACCGGCAGCACCCACGCCCACGCCCACGCCAAAACCAAACTGAACCAAACCTCCAAATCGCTCCAGACTGCTCCAGAGGCTCCAGAGCTGGGACTCCAGAGCTCCAGAGTGCTCCAGACTGCTCCAACTGCTCCGAGTGCTCCAGATCGTGTTGACCGTGCTCCCCGTGCTCCAAAAGGGCTCCAAAGGTTCGAAAGGTTACAAAGCTTCCAAAGTGCTCCAAAGCTCCCGCTCCCGCCAGAGAAGCGTGTTTTGTGGTTTCTTTACAAGCTTCGCTTAAAGGTATAGAATTACGCTTTCTTTGTTTATCCTAATTTATCATATCGTATCTATCAAGAGTTAAGATTTTCAATATCGTGAGATAAAATAAGGGGTGGTTGCCGGTTTGTCGCGTTTTCACATGCTTCGCACATGTGGTTACTAAAGGTTAACTCTGTTTTTTCCTTCTATTTACCAATTTTTATGGCATTTTAAAATTATTTAGATTTATGCATGCTGGATTATCTCGCTGATACGCCATGGACATCAGTGATTTGGATTTAGAAGAAGGTGCTGGTTGCGCAAATCAAATCTATGTAAGTTTATTGTTTTTCTACGACTATCACGGAAAATGACAATTCCCGTACCGATTTTGGATAAGGAACGGCTTCATTCTGTCATTGGATGACGAAATGAAATCACCGTGCGAGAATATTCTCATTCCGTCATAGTGTTACGAAATGAGCACAAGTACATATCAGCCTCTGACTGCAAATAGCAACACCTTTCAGATCACTCAAAATAATCTAATTGTTACATTATGCAATAGACTAATATATATTAGTCGTAGAAAAAGTATAGTCTAAAACACATGAGGAATACATAACTATTTCGCATGGAACCTTCGCTGAACGTCCACTCATGCGAAATATGCGTTATTCCTCACTTGTTATAGAATATACTATTTCAATGAGGTATATGCCTCAATTGCATTCTTTTAAATTTTAGTAAATATTCAACTTTTTTTCAATTTTAGAGTGCAATGAGGGGACCACAAGTGGATGAAATGACAGATTTAGATAAAACTAAATATGTGAGTAACTGGCTTGGTCAGGTAGTGACTACTAATCCCACCTTTGACTCTAATGCTCCATGTTGTGATGATGTTGAAGTTGAGAATCAAACTGTTGATAAATCAATTATAATAACAAAGCCAAAGCGCTATAAGAAGAATTTAAACAAGTCAGATACATCATCACATTCAAGCAGTGTAAAGAATGAGGAAAATTCAGAACTGGTAACATTGGTTCCTTCTGGCCACCCACTTCCTGAATTAAGGCCAAAGAGAAAATCAACATCTACATTTTTGTCAAATTCTGTGCAGTCAAGGTCATCTATGAAACACAGCTCATCCCCAAAATCATCTGATTCGCTGAAATCTCAATCAACAAGTAGCACCAGTGCAGCTGGCTCAGCAAACTGTATAAATCAGGAGACTAAAAAAGTTGTGGCTAAAAGTGATACCATAAAATTTGATGACTGGGAAGCTCACTTGCAAGAAACAGGGCCAAATGATGTCAAATCAACCATCAACAATTCGGAGTGTACACAGAATCATATAAAACGAGCGCTTGGTTTCTGCATGTGCCCAAACTGCAATACCGATATCCCGCTGGATCTAGTTGCTGAGGAACGAAAGGGTCCGGGACAAGCGCAGGAACAACACACTCGTTGCAAGCCCGATCCTTTGGTCCGCGAAACTGAGATCGTATTGCAATCGGTGATGACGTCTGTCGCCAAAAAGGTGGAGGATCTCTTCAACATCCCATTGCTAGTGCATGGTCAGACAATCTGCAATCCACAGCGCGAAATCAGCAAAAGCAATCTGCATAGATCCGTCCAAAAGTGTTTGTCTGATTACAATTATGAGCATTGTAAACCAGTGCAGTCCTATGGATGGCTTGGCATTCTGCGCGGAAGTAACGCTTGTATTGTGCATAGCGCGGGCACAGGCAAGACGTTAACGTATATTCCGCCACTTTTATCATTACTTTACGAACCGAAGTGCTTCGAGAATCTGCCGGACTTCCCAGGTGCGCCGCTCTTGATTGTGCTGACCAACACGACAACGGTCGCCGAACAGGTGTATTCGAAGTTCTGCGCGTTCTTGAAAGGGAATCCGAAGATGGTGTCGAAGGTGTGGTCGCCGACGCTGCCATTGAATCAAAAGGGGTTACGCGAACTTAAACGCCTACGATCCGACGTATTGATCACATCTATCGAAACGCTGATCGTGTTGCTGCAAGGAACGGTGATTTTAAAGCGCCTCGTATATCTTGTCGTGGAGAATATCGACATTATACTGGAGAAGTTCCAAGAGAAGTTCGAACGGATCATCAAAGGAGTGTCGAGCATGCTGGACAATCGCAACAATTTTCGTACCGTGCAATTCGTCAGCACCAGCGAAAGGTGGACTAAACGCCTCGAGGATTTCGTTCGTAAATTATACTCGTTTCCTCTCATTATCATCGGAAATCCAATGCAAGCTGCGCTCTATGGGCGTGCGGACATTTCTTTGAAGTACATGAAACGAGTGGAGAAGGCAGATGCATTATCAGGTACGCGTTATTCTACGCGTTTTCGATCTTGTACATATGAAATATATAATATTTTTGCAGCGCTATTGAAAGAAAACTGCTATTCCATACGTAAGTCAATTGTCGTATGCAAATTGGGGGAAGTTCATGAATTGGAGCAGAAATTTGCCTCATGTGGTATTAGTTTTAATACGATTACTGATGACATGCGCCAGGACGAATTAAAATGCGTTCGGATCGCATGGAGTACGGCACCGAATGGTAAATTTTCGGTTCTAATTTCAACTGACAAAGCACTTCGGGCCGACACTGGAATATCAGATGCAAGCCTTTTGGTTCATTATTCGCTTCCTCCAACATGGTCGATATTTTCAAATCGATTCGGCACTTTAGTGGGTAGCTACCTGTGTCCCATGTCTGCTACATTCCGAGAAGTATGAATTCCTTATTCTAATATTACTATCTCTCATAAAATAATGATGTTACCAGGATAAATTCTTCTGCAAAATCATCACGTACGTCGATGAAAGTTCGGAGGACCGTTTCGCACCGATTTCGAAATTCTTTATATCGAATAATTTGAAGGTGCCTGAGTATCTACTAACATGCTGCGAGGTAAGTTATTTACTAGAAGGCGAGAGCTATCGTTAACGTAATTATTATAACATTGTTCCAGGAAGCATATGAGACATCCGAACGCAGCAAAATCGAACGTAACGTGTCGCTGTGTAAAAATTTATTAGTGACTGGTTCCTGCTCAATTGCCAAGTGCCCCCATCGCCACAAATTCGATCAGTCTTTGGATAATGTAAGGAAAGCACCGTGCAATGGGTATATAACCGGCAAACTGATCCACATGGCGGAAGCGAATCAATATTTCATCAAAATCTTAGAACAACGCGACGCAGATGGCGAAGTGCATAAATTCGCAGATCATACCAATGCAATCGACAGTTACTTATCCGAGTTGCGCGTCTTTGAGCCGCCCAACGAGATCACACCAGGTGGATGGTATCTATATGTCGCAGATAAGTTGACTATCCGCTGCACTGTGATTAAGATCTTGAAGTATATTTCGATGACTAACACACCCGACGAGGTGGAGATTTTTGGTATTGATAACGGCATGAAATATACAACTTCTGTGGGTGCTTTATACAGTTTGCCGAAAGAACTAAACGAAATTCCGGCGATTGCAATTCGAGCGTTCGTAGCTAATATCATTCCACCGTATCAAGAGTCGGCATGGACACGAAACACGAACCGAATAATCAATCAACAATTGGCGAAGTTTGGCGAGAAGGCCACATGCCAAGCCAACGTTCTGTTGCGTATCAACGATACTGTGTGGCTGGATGATTTCCGCGTGCATCAAGCTGACATAGACGTATGCCACGCGAGTTTTGTTTTGTCGGTTTACCTCAAGCAAAATCGCTTACACGTTATGGGACGTACCATGGAAAGATTGTATGCGTTATGCTCGGAAGCGGGCATGGAACTACCCGATTACGAAATTAAAAAAGCCCCGGATGTGGTGAAGGCACCGAAGCTGATGCAGAATAAACCACGTTGGGCTTTTATGCCAAGGGATGAATTAAGTTCGGTGATTTTCTCATCGGCGTCTTCGGCTAATAATGTATACGTAAAGCTGACAAAATTCAATAGACTGCTGCAAGATCTCGAGAAGGACTTGACGAAGTCAATTAATGAGTTGAAGAAGCCACCATTGCCGAGGGATTCAATGATACCAGGCAAATACTATGCTGTACTCGATGATTACAGTGGCAAATACACACGCGTTTCATTGCGTAGTATTGAGGAGGATACCGCGATTTGCTTCAGTGTTGATTATGGCGATATCGTTTTAATGCCTGTGTGCGATTTGAAATTTCTATACAACGAGTTTATTGATCGTCTTCCGTTTCAAGTAAGCAATATTTTCCCAATCTACCAAGCGACAAATGTTAATTTCTATTTGCTCTTTTAGGCAATTGAATGCTCGCTGTTTGGAATTAAGTCTTTGGCAAAATCGGAGGAAGTTGTTGACTTTTTACACGACTACAGTTATGAATCAAACATGGATTATCACAAAACATTCTACACGAAGTACATGGGAGAGACCATGGTTGAATATGCATTTAATACAATCACCAAATATGATATCTTATTGATGGATTTTTACTCCGGCCAACCAACTTCTTTAAATCATGTGCTGGTCGAGAGGGGGATGGCCGAGCCTAGTCCGCATGATGCTCTACAACTTAAATTACCAGAACCGACTGAAATTCCTGACGCATCGACATCTTCAGATCCAGATGATAACTCACTCGAAAATGAGTTCAATCTACAAAAGATATTAGAGCTGCATCCCACGGACTTCAACGAAGACGACTTTATGTACATAGATGGTAACATGCCCTATGACGATGCCGCAGACTTGCAACCGAAGGCAGTTAAACGTAAGACTGATCAGGAATTCCTTCCGATTGTTGCTGCCACTAGTAACGCTTCGACGATGTTGCCAAAAATCCAATGGCATCAGAATGCCACGGAGGTTTTTCTGAAATTTCAATTCATCGAAAATAATGATTATGCCGTCAAAGTTGCCAGAAAACTACTAACATTCAGGTAGTAACCATCATTGACTTTTGAATTTCAATTTTAATTAATTACATTGCCTTTCTCTAGCACGTTGTATCATGGAGATCGTTATGAACTTAGCGAGTTCCTTTTTGCCAACGTGCGTAACCAGATCCATCATGAAACCAAGACGCGTTTCATCATGGTTACACTGAAAAAACAGAAGGAAGAAGAATGGGTGCGGTTGTTTAGTTCCGAAGCTCGCATGTTGAATGTTTCATACGATAAGGAGAAGGTGTATGCCGAGGAATCTGATTCGGATGATGAATTCAAAGTATTACAGAGCGAAGACATCGATCAGAAATTCTTTGAACACATCGACATCAGTCCCGAAGGACAGTTGTGCGAGTTTTACTCAGATAATGAGGATGAAAGCGACTACAGCGACAGCGATGAAAAAGAAGCGCTGTCGTAATCTGTATTAAACGAGCTTAGCCCGAGATCATTGACAATGTTGTAATTTTAGAATGTTTAAAAACCGTTTTACGAGAAAATATTACGTGAATTTCAAGATTTTATAGAAGACGTGTCTAATACTAAATTTATTGCATGTTTTTGAAAAAGAATCTCAATTTTAATTATAAAATAGTTTTATGTGTATACTTATTAATTAAAGCGTTTTCCAAACTGTGAGGCGCGCTTCCCAAGGGAGGCGTGGACTTGTTTCAGGGGAGGCGCGAATATTAGGCAAATGATTTATTGATTCAAAAGATAAAGTAAATGCTTTCATAAAAATTTTAAAGGGAGACGCCAAAAATTAAACGGAGCTGCGGTAAAATCAAGTTTGGAAAACGCTGCATTAAATACTAGCGCTTAAGCGGGAATGAGAGAGAATCAAGATCTCAAATCGGTAAAGCGGGACGCAAAACGACATGAATATCGGGAATACTTTTATAAGAATTAATAATGACAATCTTTTTATTAATATGTTTTTTAATACGCAACTTCTAATAAATGTTTTTCAATTAATACTCTTTGTCTCAATTTGATTTTGAGAAGTGTTCCATTAGGTTGGCTGCGATAGCGTTCCTCTGATGTTCGATTTCCTTGCGGCAGTGATACGAGAAAAGCACCGGGCACTGGTAGTCAACGACTTCAGTGACGATTGTTTTATCTTTGATTTGTATGAAATCGTAATTACTATACGTCGTAACTACAAGCAAACAGTAATCGGGTATTGCAATTGAAACTCATTTGAGGTGAAAGACTCACGGCAAATCGTTCCAAATACCGTACAACTGGAGTGATTCGATATGATATGATAAGCTTGAATTGGCGAGCGCACATTGTTCACTTCATACGTTGCTAACGTCGCGCTCGTCAAATACGGCCAGTGCGCGGAGACTTCGTTGTATTCGACGGTGTATTTCCAATTTTCGAAATTGCCAGCATCGTGCAATATAACGAAATCCTGTCTGATTTTGAAATTACACGTCGATTAGCATAATTGATCACCAATGTTAAGGGCTTACTTACATGGTGGGATTCAAACGCTTCATGTTACTGAAATCCGCAACGTACTCCCATACTGCGGACGCCTTCGAATGCGCTATATGAGTCTTCGATGTCAACCTGTATTCTTTTATGCGAAGTAGTATAATCGCTAACAAGAATATTGCAATCAAAGTCAAAGATTTTCTTGACTTCCATTGAATACGCTTTATTCTGCTCACGATATTCGTAGACATGTTCGATCGCTAATGAAAAATTTTAACCGACGCGATGTCCAAACATGAATAAAATTAGAACATGTAAACAATTTATACGCGAGCGCTGAACTGAAGAGATTGTGGAGAGGAAAAGGAAACAGATGTCCCTCATATTCTTATCGACAAATTCCAACGGATGTGCTACTGCAGGTTCGTGTACTTTTCCGCATTCCGATAAGGATAGGTTCCTCGCAGTCAAACGGGCCACATGAGACAATCACTATATTTATTTGTAGTAAGTAATTAATTGGGCAAACAAATAAAAAGTAATTAACATTAGTTCAGCGAGAAAGAAACAAATCAATTTTGGATTCAATGAAATAGAAAAATCGTTTAATTTTATTTGGCGTTTGCTTAATGTTTCTATTATCATTGGCAATTCCAATTTTGTAAGTTAATTTATAAAAGCAAAGGTAAAAAATATTGTTTTCGCAAGAATAAAATAAGAGCCAATTAACTATGCAGAAATAAAATGAAGAGTTCGTTCCTATGTGAAATAGTATTAATTGCGAAGTACAAGTAGGAAAGCATGGTTTGAAAACGAAAATTGTTAATCAAGAAAGTAACTACCGCCACTGTGATCTTATCGGCGTGGGGCCTTTGCCGATGCGTGGTGTTTTTCGAATTATATTGAATGGCATCTTCTTTAGATTTTGTTTTCGCCATTTAGGTTTCACCCGCCCCCCAAATGTATATGTTACACCCACATACAATGCATACTTTACAATTGTCGTTGCTTTTCTCATGCTGTTTTATTGAAACAAACTGACGGGATATACGCATTTTAATCGCCGCTGGCGTTCTTGCGTTCTTCTCATTCACCATTTGTTGTAGAATAATCTGATTTGCTTTACACCGTCGAACAATTATTATAAATTAATATCAGCAACATTAAATATGTGTGTTTTTTTTTCTCGTAATGACCCATTATGCTTGATTTGTATGTTTTATTGTACGTTTAGATTGACTTACGCCGCGCCATTTTACCAATTCCGTATCGCTCAATTCGATTGCAGTAACGCCTCTCCCCCCAAAAAAGAAATCGCCAACGGTCTTCCTTCACCAAATCGTTTTCACGTGGGGTGGGCGAACGCATGCCTCTCCATCGCCGCCGAATTTGGAATGAACGTTCAAACGCATTGACAACCTTTTACTGCACCGGCGTTGGTTGGTTGGATGGTGGCTGGTTGTTGTTTTGCGTAGCAATAACGAATTTATTATTGCGACCCGATCGGAAACCTATTAAAGTTAGAGATGACGCTATGTTGCTGCTGACGACGGCGCGCGATCACACTTGATTGCGCATCTAGTGGTTACAGAGAGGGAGATCCGCGGGCAGCCAGGCTGCCATACATGAATCGCACCTCACACCCACGGCGTCCAGCCTTCGTACAAGAGGGCTAGGTTGTCCAAGCTCGTCGCTTCTCTTATTACATAATCCACCTACAACAAACATAGACATTAGTACATATGTAATATCAATAAGCTGGCCATACGCCATGACATACCTGCTCTTGGGTGCTCAATTTTCTTCCGGGATCAGGATCCTTTCCCTCCAATTTCATGCGCACCCGCCGCCACACACCGACGGCGTACGCGTTGCGCTGCTGGCCCTTCGTCATACTCTCCTGCTTCGCCGGCATCGAGCGCACCGGGCTCAGCGAGACGCCTTCTTGGCGCACCAGCTGCCGCTTGCCCTTCTTATTCTCCAGCTCCATCAAATTGTTGTAGATATTTGGCGTAGTATGCTCCAACACGGCGAGTTTCTTGCGCAACAACGCCACCTCCTCAAGCATCTGTTCCTTCTTCATCGGATGAAAGACGTTTGAGAAAGCTTCCACGTAGTGTCGGTACTCGTAGATAAACTGCTGCGCTTTGACACTGTACTCGTCTATCTTGGTCATCGCCTTCAACCAGGTTTTAAAATCATTCATTATTGTGCAATGATGATTATACTCGGCGCGCAACAGGTCCAACTTGCGCCCAATCTCGCACCAAGCGACGTACAACTTTGCCTTTAGATCGGCCGTCTCAGTCTGCGTATCTTTGATTGCCTCGGAGATACGCTCGGCGACGCGCAGAATCCACTTGGGATCCGCTTCCATCTCCGGAGAATAGAACTTCATCATGCTTTCCTCCACGTGGCTGACGCCTTCCAGTTTCACGCTTTGGAACTGACAGGCAGCGCTCCATTGCTGATGGCTCTGAATGAAGAGCTTGTCGCATGCTTTTGACTCGGGCGTTGAGCAGCGCAGTATCTCAAAGTGCAGAATGTTGGTGCACGCAGTGAGCGCATATGCGCAGATCTGCTGTTCGATGACCTGGCGTTTCTCTCGAGCTGCAACAGCCGCCTCGAATGTTGTGAGCGTTTCGTTGATGTCCGGATTGGCGCCTGCTGCCCATTTCAGACGTTGCAAGATGCTGGCGACGAGGCTCTTCTGCTTTTCGCGATTCTCATGCGCTTTGTTTTTGAGCAGCGTTAGCGTTGCGGTCTTCGTGCGAAGGTCCATGATGAACTTGCTGCGAATGAAGCTGCATTTCTCCAGTTGTTGCGAGAGCACCTCCTCGTGAAGCCAGTTGTGCGCAGTGAGCTGGTTTTGTATGCGAGTGAGGGAGCTCTGCAGCAACGCTACGGCCTTCTCGAGTTTCTTCGGCTCCTGAATCTTTTCCCAAGCGTTGCGCACGTTGGTTTCGATACTCGATGCTTGTGCTAAAGCGTTCTGTGTGAATAGGCCGTTTTTGAGGAAGGTGTTCCAACCCTTGTGGTACAATTCATCCATGGCGACTTTGTGCTCAGCGCCGATGTCTTTCTGCTCGATCTCAGTGGTCACGTCCAAGCCGAGTCGTTGCAAAAGATAACATTGAACGTACGCGATCGCTTCCGTGGTGATGCCCAAAAATTGCCTGCTGATGAAATCAGCGATGAACTTGCGGATGGGTTTCAGAAGCTGTTCATCATCCAACGTAACCACATTGTCGCTGTTGCCCTTGAATGATTCGCACATTTCGCGACATAACGCGAAGAACTCGCACATGGTCTGCAGACGCTTCAAGAAGAAGATGTCGTCGAGGATAGCGTGCACGTGCTGATTGAAAATGGGCGGTGCTAAGCCCTTTGCTTCGCGTACCTGATCAAGGTTGCGCCAGCTCGATGGAATGTTTAGGCTTCCCAATTGCGTGACAACATTATTGGATTCCAAGTGCAATTTGTCAAACAGCCCGTTAAAACCCATCAGCAACATCTTACCGGGACTCAGAACATTCGCTGCGGCATGAAGCAATTCCTGGTATTGGTGCTTAAGGATGATTAATTTGCCCGGCATGCTATCGATCGGAGTGAATTCCATCTCCATCACCAGGCATGTCAGTTGTTTCTCTGATTGAATGATCAATTCCTGCAGCGGCCCCACGCTCATGATAACTGCGTTTAATTCGTGTATCATTTGCAGGACGCTCGGCTCCTCGCTCTGTATCTTCTTGATGCTCTCCGGTAAGATAATCGTGTGGAAGTTGAAGTTCAATTCATGCAAGCTCTTGTACAAGTTGTTAGCAGAAATAACGCCATTGACGACGCCCATGAAGTTGTCATCCTCTTCGATGTTGTTCTGAATGCGCAGGTAATTGATTAACTCGATGGCGCGGCTGGAGCTCAGAGTTAGTTCGTCCAGAAACCAGTCACCTTCGCGGGACGTTAATTTGATCAACCAATCGCCCGTCTTGGCGGCAGCCGTCTCAAGCGTAAGAAATGTGCGATTCAACACCAGCAGCTCGCTGACGATGACAAATTCAAGTGCTTTCGGCGCAGTCGCATCGCGTGCTAGGAAATTCGCGAGCGCAATTTTGCCCTCGGCATAGTGCTGTTCGAGCAGCACGGCTGGTTCGTCCGCGCGGGCGTTCGTCAAGTCCTCGTAGGCTTTGGTCGTCTTTGCCGCAATATTGTTGTAGATCACATTCAGATTGAACGAATGCGTGAAGATCGCGTTTACATGTTTGCTATTTACATCGTTAAGCGCAAAGAATTGCTGGTAGATCTGCGCGCACACGCTCAAATCGGTGGTGTTCAGTAGTGCGCGACACCAATCACGATAGTAATAGATGCGATGGCCGTCGACGAAAGCAGGCGGGGACTGCGAAATGATGGTCCAGTATTCCTGCAGTAGATTCAAGCACTTATGTGTCAAGATCAATTGTTGCTCCAATGTCGCCGCATCGTCGATCTCCAACTGCTCGCATTGCGCCAGCACTGTCGACTGCCCGACACTCTGCAGGAACTCCTTCACAACATGAACGGTTTTTGTGGTACCGTTGGGCTCACCGCCAGCATTCAACTCCGCATACCATTGCTGCGCCTGTTGGCTCTGCAGCACTTTTATCGCCTCGCCGAAGCGCACAATGTGATTATCGCATTCGCTTTCGAGTTTTTCTAGATCGCGGCGTGCCTGCACGAAGGAGTCCTGGGTGGACTTGTATTTTTCGTAGCGCATGGGTAAGGAGCGTAAACTGTGCTTGCCCAGCCCGTTGGCCTCCGCTTCCTTCACGAGTGCCATTTGCTGATGCAGATCTTGTAGTAAATCGTCGACGCGACGCAATTCATTAAAGCATTTCGTCCACGTGTCGATCGTGACGTATATTTCGGGAATAAGTCTAGTTATGTCCGACCTTCATAGAGCAAGAGAGCAATAACGCGTTAAAACATCTATATAACATTAAATCATAAATATGACTATACTAACAAGTTAAACTTCCACTCGCTCTTGGCTTCGATGCATCGTAGATGGTACATGGTGATGGTGACTTCCCGTTCGAGGTCCTTGCGTGTTTGCCGGTGGGATGCGCTTGAGGACATGCCGCCAAACGTGGTGCCCACCAAGCCTTCGTTGCCGACCGTCCAGTCCACGAGTGGATCATAAACGAACGCTTCGAGAAGCGTCAAAAGGGTTTCACGGCCCTTTTTCATGGTTTTCAGGATGTTCTCACACGCTATCCGGAACATACCCTGAAAGTCATAAAAACCATTTTTCAGATCCGGGTTTGATTAAATGGAATTACGCCTGTCCATTTAATTAGGAAGCACGTAATTAGATTAATCTATGTATTATCATAGTGAATTAAATAGTCATTATGGCGCATCTAACTAACATCAGGCTTCTAGAAACATTATAGTAATCATGGAATGTTGGCATTTCTTTATGAAAGAAGAGCATTGTTATAAAAATTGAGAGGAATTTCTTATATTTGTCAAAAATATTACTACTATCCTTGTAAATGTGTGACGTCACTGTACCGCCAATAGTTCCAAAAGTTTGATTGAATTTGTTATATAAACGCCAAATCGAGTAAGTTTATCGAAACTTAATAAGGAACAACTAGGAACTGCGTATAGTTATTTTGATATGCATTAATTGCTTCATTAATCATCCTGACACATTGAATGTGGGATATACATAACAAATATTTTTGCATTGTGGGCGGTGAGATAATAGAGAAAAACGGGAGGCGCTACACGACGATTGCGCGCATTGCAAATCAATTTCGGCTTGCATTCGACAACAACGCGCACTCATGCTTTGCCGGTTAGTAGTTGTTATTATTATGATTACGCTACAATTCGCAATTGATCCACTGCTGCACCGCGCACGGCCGCCGCATTTTGCCGCCACCGATCGTTCAGTCGACACGCAGACGTTTACCGCGAAAGATCAAACAGCAGCGCTCGCAGCCCAGCCAACCACCCCCAAATCGCGAATGACTAATCGAAAAGTTTACGAACGCCGCAAAATGTGCAATGTCTAATCGCGCGACGAGGGCGGGAAAGGAGTAACCCTTTGATCCCACCCTACATACTAAGTTTCAAACTTTCAAAGTGTCTCCTCATAATGTTCATGGTTAAATATAATTATACACTTAAGTTGATTCTCACAACGGTTAATGTTGTAACACCCACAACTCGTCCTGGATTGAAATGATTCCAGTCGTAGCGAACCGGAAGCAAGCCGAATAATTTAAAGTGTCGCAAAATGTAAATCCTCGCGTGTGTGTTGGGTGCGAGTGTGTGTGTTGCACCGATAACGCGCAAACTTTTGATTCCCTGCCAAATTTTCGATTACTATAAATCACATTATTGAGAGCGCATAAACCTTCGTGATGCATATTCGCATACACGTGGCGGTGAAATGTAAATGCCAGTCTGCAATTTATGCTGAGATGCGCTGCAACATCCGAATGCAATTTTGAACTTCCTACAAACGCGCAATGGATAACTTGAACAACTATACGCTGCACATGCTAAATGGCACGAGCAGCAGCAGCACGGCATTCACCACCGAAGTGATCACTTGGATCGTTATTGATTCCATAATAATATTTCTGACGCTCGCCGGCAACATCCTTACGATTTGCGCCATCCGGTTGAGCAAAAAAATCTCGGAGGTGCTGTCGAATCGCTACGTCTTCAGTCTTGCCGTCAGCGATTTGCTGGTGGGGCTCACTTTGCCCTATCACCTCGCCTTCACCATCGGCGATTATCTGGGCTCCAATGAAAGCACGTGCATTTTGCGCTTCGTCCTCATCATCCTCGCGTGCTCCAGCTCGATATACAACCTGCTCGCGATTGCCGCCGACCGATACATCGCCATCGTGCTGCCCTTCTTTTACAGTCGGTTAGTTTATACGCAAAGATACCTATTTATGAACGATGACATCATATTGCCCTGACCTTTAGGTTGTCTGCGCGTATTTAATTTGAGTCTTAACATTTGGAAAAATCATTTTCAGCCATATGACAAGAAGAGTGGTGTGGGGTATAGTCGTCGGCGGGTGGTTTGTTTCAATTTCGATCGCAACGATGCCCATCTATTGGAACATCTACGAGCCGGAGCACTGTTCGCAGGATAAGGTCCTGCCCGCGGAATACATCAACTATATCATCACGCCGATGTTCCTTTCGATCTGGCTGGCGATGTCCTTGCTCTATTTGCGGATATGGCGCGAAGCGGCCGACCATGCGAAGCGATTGCGCACGGCGGCGCATTTGAACACGAAGCGCAAGAAAACGTTGAAGGAAAACAAATCAGTGCAGGTAAATTGATTCGCGGAATGACCCTTTCTCCTGCATACCCCGTTCCTAGCCGTGACAGTGTGGTGCAATATAAATTATATCTTATTGCATTGCACGCGCGCGTATGAATCAACGCCAACAATTTCAGTTTGCAGCAAAGACAAATTCATTTAGTTGAGTGCTTGCTTTTATCGCACGAACGATTTGCACTCATTCGAATAGAACAAACACATTCGATGTAAGTTATATAAATACGCAGCAAGATTTGAATTGCATAAATAGAAAACATCAGGATGATTTAATGCCTTTTCCAATGAAACTGAATTAAGATATTTTTGAACCGAGAAAAAATCTTCTAACTGAATGAACAATCAATTCCATTATCGTTTCGGTTTGCGGTACGTCAATATAATTAAGCAATTAACATGTAAATGGTAAGCAGTCATTTTTGATCAGGACATACACGTTTACTGAACGAACAAGTTGTTCTTTTGAGCTGAGCATCATTTTTCGATGGAGATTTGGTAACCGACAATGAAAATTCCCGATATACCTAAGCCGCCGGACAGATAAACGCGTAGACCCAAAATAATACGTAAAAATTAAAACGCCGTCGTCGTGACGCAGAGCTTGAGCGGATGGTATGTACGGTACGTGATATTCAATTTCAATTTCCGATTAACTGATTTTGAATAGCGCGCAAAGCGTGCAAACACACATAGGACGCACGAACCAAGCGCAAAGAAGGAAGCAAACTAACCGCGCTCTATGTCAACAATCAACATTAAACAATGACCCCACGTATTTTAACCGGTGACTATGTGAAGACAGGTTGTAAACAAGAGCGTTAATTGGGATAAATGAAAATATAAAACATTCCGTAATTAAAAATTGAAAAATTATATTTTACATAAATTTACGCAGTGCAACGGAATGGGCAAAAGAGAACCACACTTAAATTGCAAAATTTACATAACATGCTGCAATTTACACAAAGAATGCGCGTATAACACATCAGCAGTTAATTTCTGCCCAAACCAAACGAGTAACGATAATAGTCGAAGGCACGATTGATTGACATTAAGCATTTACCATAAATTATTTCTATACATACTCGCGTTGTCATTCACAAAGAAAACAACAATTTCCACTCATCATAAATAACGTAATGACATGGTGCATGTGTTAAATGTTTATGCTCGCACTACAAGTCCAAATTGCAACTTGGCTGTTGAGGAAATGGTTTAAATCAACTCCAAATTGAAATAATCGATGACTAATTACTTTAATAGCCTCGAAAATCTCATAAAAACAATGTTGGTGTTGTCTATTCCCGCGCTTAATTGAATTCAATATAATTAAATACAACCTTATATAAAATAATGCATTTAGATAAAACAAATTTCGATCAATGGTACTTGCGCACCAAGTATTTCAATTCTATTGCTTATAATTGATAAGAAATTGAACTTGAGAAAATTTCGTATTCTGAATACGAAATTGATTATTCATTTATAAATTTCTGACGGAGAAATTATTAATTATTGTAAAATAATGATACTGAGAATATGAGAAGACAGATGATGAAATTAAATTCGCAAAAATATGAAATTCGTCTAAATATCCACCGAAAACCACACGTAAATAGCGATATTTTTATATTGTAGTACAATGACAGTGATAACAAAAAAGCAAGCAAACCACACGAATATAATCATAATCGGCAAACAATTCCCTGATTATGTATTTACTTGCTCTAATCACGGCCGGGCAAAGTTCATTTCAGGCCACAATTCAAAATTCTAGCAGTTTTTGTCATCTCTTTTTTTAGATGGTGCTCTTAATACTCGGTTGTTTCTCAATGTGCTGGTTTCCATACTTCTTCGTGATCACCTACATGCGCATGTACGACCTACCGCTCGAAATCTACGAGGCGGCGTTCACGCTCGCCGTATCGAATTCCTGCATGAATCCACTTATCTACGCGTGGAAGAGCAAAAACTATCGCGACGCCTTCTGGTGCCTGCTTAAGTGCAAGTCGCCCAAGTACGTGAACAACGAGCCGCCCTTTATCACCGATCATGTGCCAAGCGACAAGTCCAAAATTCGCAATTCGGTGCACCTAGAGGTGAGTGGTGGCGATCCGGCGCGCATGATCGAAATGCAACCGACCGACGCCGACGCCAACGGCAAAAAGTGCGAGGAACATGAGCATAGCGACGTCACAGTCACCACGTGTATTGCGAATTAATGCGTAATCGAAGCTTTCGATGGAGTCGGTTCACAACAATATTCAGTATTCAATGGATAAAAGTTATTACTTAATGTGTGCATTACTAACCTTACCTAATCTATGGGAATCGGTGGTATTATTGTAAGCAAATATTTTGCTCGAGCGCCAAATCGCGGAATGGATGAGAAATTTCGCATCTGAACTGCTTATGGTGCCCAAAAAGTACGCGGTGATAATACGCGAGAATTAGCATTGCTATCGGCGGCTATATTTAGAATGCTGCGAATTGCAAACGACGACCTGATAGGAATGATAGATGATCAAACAATTAATGATCAATTTAGTTAGCTTGTTGCGTCGGTGATCGCTGAAGATACAATATTAATTCTGATAAGCATAATGACGATGCACAACTACTCATTCGATAATAGTTAACTGTTAATTACGCAGAAAAAATTAAACCCAGTTGATAGAATTTCGAACAGGATCTTAGTCAAATACCAACTATACATGTTTAATTAACTGATATGACCAATACGTATGCACTTAAAAATATTAAATAAGAGTTGTATTTAGATTCTATTTAGCGTTAGTTTTATCGTGGGCCGAGGGTGACTTTGCATTGCAATGCAAACAATTTTGTACGGGTTTTATGCTCTATTTCTCTCTTTTTCTCTCTATTTTTATAACTGCTTGTAAGTAATTTAATCAAGATAATGTTGTTTTTATGTTGTGCATTACTGACAATGAGTATTATTTTACGATTGTAAACATTTTAAAGTATGTATATAAATGAGTGTCAATATATGACGCCTATAAATTATTATGATCAAGATTAAACAACACAACACAGTGATAACAATGTTATGCGTCATTATCCCAACAACAAACTGTACTCATCTATGGGAATCCCATTACCCAAACGGGAATCTTAATATAAAATCGCAGGAGGGCATCAAAGATAGAAAAAGCAACAATAAACTCACCTCCACGCCGGTGACGCCGAGCGCATCCCGGATGTTGGGCGTCAGACGGAAGGGCACTTTCTCAGGCACACGCAGCGTTTTACCCTTCTCGAAGCACACATTGTAGTCGATGTGCACCACCTCGCCGGTGTTCAGATCCACGAGCACATTGTCCAAGTGTCTGTCCCCGAGACCGATAATGTATCCGATGATACTCATCACTGCGACCGAATACGAATATTTACGCACCATTTCCCACCACGCGCCCGGACTCACAGCGTGACACCACAACTCTTTCGCGAGCAGATTGCTAGGCGTCTCCGCCATTAGTTCGCTAAGTACCTGCTTCAATGCCGCGAGCGGCCATTCCTTGCGATTGTCCATGTTCTTCACGCCATGCTCCTGCAGCAGTGGATTGAGCTTGTTGTAGAAGAGCTCGGAGGGTCGCAGCACGTTCGTCGTTGCTTTGGTCACGCTCTTCGATGCTTCGCGCTGCTGCCAGCGTTTGTACAATGCGAACGCGGGCGTCGTGCCGCCCACCCAACTGATGAGGCCTGAACGCGGGCCCAATGGTATCACCGAATAATGGCGCGCCCTGTACAGGTTGTGGCCGGTGCCTTCCGTGTTCTGCGCCATCATCGTGTTGGCAATGCTGAGGAATTGCATGATGCGTTCGTCCAAATGCAGATCCTCCAAGCCCTTGAAGAGGTACGTGTAGCTGCGACCGTCTGTGCCGTAAAACACCAGCTTCTTGGGCTTTGTCTTCGTTGGAAGGATGGACACCTGATTGGACACGTGCGATATGTAGACTTTCGTATTGACGCGCGCATTGTCCTGGCCCGGCATCGAAATCACCGTGTCGCGGATGTTCGCCAACGCGGGACTGATGTTGTCCATCTTGAGCATCGACCGCTTGTGCGCTTTCTGCTGGAAATTGTTCTGCAACTCCTTGAGCAGCTTCCATGACTCTTCGTGATCTTGCGGATTTTCGGGGTTCTTTAATTTCTGCAAGATTGAATGCACGGTGGGCAAATATTTCTCCTGGAAGTGCTTCTCATGTGGTGTCTCTGGCTCCACGCTGGTGATGTCGTAGAGTTGCTCCAAAATGAAGATGATTGGCTTGATTATGATGCGGTGTTTTTCGGTGAGCAGGTATGTTTTGTCCTCCGGAAACAGGTAACTATTGTTGTGCACTTTATCAACTTCAAACTGCAACTGTTGCTGTCGCTTGTTGATTTCGCTATGATATTGTGCCAAAGTGCCCAGCCACAGTTCGTCCCACAGTAGAATGATGCGTCGCAGCTCCTTGACTAGGGTCTGCACCTGGGTTATGGTCTCCGGCGCTTGTTTGCTGAGCGTCTCCACCATTGACTTGAAACACGCTTGCAGAACGTTCTTGCTATCTTCATTGTCACTATCATACGTGTCCTCCTCCATGTCGTTCAATTCGGCATCGCCGCTGGGTTCATTATTTTGCGAGAGACAGTCTTTAGGTAGCGAAATCTCGGAGAAGTCGAATTTCACACCGCCTTCCAGTGCACCCACCACCGCTGGGAACGTAATCAAATGCGGGGCATCTTCGGCGACGCGACATAATAATTCCGACACACGTTCTCGCACATAGCTCTCAGGGTGGTTTAGACGAGAGAATAACTGTGGAATGATGATCTTCCATGGATGCGTCGGTGTCGTAGACAGTCCCTCCTCCAGTACGCTTTGCAATTCCAGCGCGTGTTTGACGATAAGTCGCAATAAACGCAGTGTGACCGTTACCGTATTCGATTCGGTGGCTTTCGAAACATTCTCGGAATTGGTGGCCAGCTGCAGATACTTGAAGTAGGCCTCGACGCTGTGCTCGTAGTACGCGTACACGCGCTTCTGAAGAGTACGCCACATATCGACCAACTTCTCAATCATCTCCTCCGGCGCACTGCAAAGCAGGCTAACATTCTTCAATTGCGTACGGATCATTTCAGATGTGTGTATTTCATTCGAATCGATATCTTCCTCATCTACGTAAGCTCGAGTTTGAGATAAAATCGACAGAACGCGATTGAAGGCAACAGAGTCACAATCATCAGGAAGCAGGCATTTGATGGCGTTTTTGTCTTCGGCGGTGAGCGTGTTCGATAAATCCGCGCTATTGTCAACTATTTTCTTGCCCCAGCGATAACACCACGTGCCAAACGCATGCCAGGTCTTCGCCAATATTTGACATTGGTTCACACTGAATTGCAGGAGTTTACCAATGACCATTTCGTTCAGAGGGATGACGTTATTCCCAATATTTTCAATGCCTATCTCGGGCAACACCATCAGCAACTTGCCCAAGGGACTGGTGAGTTCAGTCACGGAAACTTCGTTCATTTGCAACCAAGTGCCGAGTTTCAGCAGAATCTTCGAACTAACTTGTTTCAGGCCTGGATTACCGTACATATCCGCGCTCTTGGAAATCGACGTGGACGCGATTGCGCATAGATCGAATGCTAACTTTCTCGGCTGGCACGTATCACTTTGTGCATCGTACAGGAGCTTGATCAACTCCTGCGCTGCTTTCGCCGAGTCTACATCCCACATCGCAATTTCGGGCACTTTTTGCTTGAAGCATTCGGCAATATTAATTAGCAGATTGGATTCGGTACTACCGCCGTCTTCAGTAAAGAGAAGATTGTTGTTCTTTAGAAAACGGTACAACTGCGAAGTGGCAACATTGCTGTTGCCTTCTTTGCGACTCTTCTTGATGATGTTTAGGCGCAAATTGTTGGCAAACGTGGAATGGTGTTGCGATTGCAAATTATTGAAGTACTCGGTCCACCATAAAATCTTCGACAGAATGGAACAGTCGATCTTGTGCACGTCATTTTCGAAATCGCCGGATACGAGGAAGCATGTGCTCGCTGGCACATTATTGACCGCGTTCTGTAGACCGTACGCGACGAAATTAAGCATGTTGAAGTCGTCGTTAAATTGCGCTGGGACAAACAGACTGTTTTCTTGCATGACGAGCCGAATGCGTCTCATATTATCCGATATTTTCGAAGTCAGAGTCGTGCTATCCTCGGCAAGCAAATTCAATGAAACGTTGTAGAGAGCGCATTCGGTGGTGAGTAAGGTATCATACGAACTCCACGAATCGTGCGCGTGATCCAACTCCTTCCAACTGGTGAGCTCTTCAAAGACGTGCGTGCCGCTTTCGACGTTGAAGAGCGATTGTGCGCATTCAAAGTTCACCGTGTTGAAAGTGTATCGAATGCCATTTTCCCCTTCAGCCAGTAAAATATTCATCCGATTGTTCTTATATTGCACCACGTCCAGCCAGCTGTTGAGCTGTTTAAAACAGACAAGAACCTGGTCGCTGATAAAGTGTCGCACATAGATATCCAAGCGATTGTTGGCGAGGTGGTCGATGATCATCTGATAGCCAGTAACGGCCGCTTCGTACTTCTTGTTCGCCTGGTCGGCGGCGCATTTCACCCAATCGTATTTCATGTTTAAGTTCTTGCACCACACGTAGAGTCCCATCAGGGCTTCGCTTTCGTTCAAATTCAACAGCGCCATTGCCACGTAGACTACTGCTCGCTCAAAATCGATGGTCTCGCTTTTGCCCGTCTTGTGCAGATCCCACAGCAATTGCTGGCCATGGCGCACAGCAATCACACTCTGCCCCGCATGCAGTGCCAACTGCACCAGGATGACGCGAATACGCGACAGCCATTCGCGACACGTAGACGCGTTCGTGCAGAAGAATGTACGCACTGGTTTCTGCGGCGGTGGAATGGCTAGCGCAGTTCCCTCAGACGCGTTGAAAATTGCCATTTCTAAATGTTCAATAAATTGCAGCAACAATCTCACGCGTGTTATACTAATCGGTGTTTTGGCGTTCTCCTGCTTCGCCTTCATTACGTCGCGTGCCAACTGCTTCAGCGCATTCTCAAAACTCGTAAACGTTTCGTTGGGCTTCCCAAGAGGTGTGCGTAATTTGCTATTGACGCACAATTGAGCCGCTTCCCACGTCGCCCAGTTGTAAAGCACCGGCTGCGCATTCAAACACAAATCGCGATACTGATCAGACAACAAGATATTGTTATCGGCTTCTAATGGCCAGCAATTGGCAAACATCTCCACGATGAAGTTCTCCTTTGCCGGCTCGTTCTTCAACAGGTAGTTCATGAGCAGTTTGAAATTGTGCGCGGGCATTTCGCCGACGAGCGTCCCGTTGACATTCAATCGCTTGGATAGCGAAATGTTTGAAAGCGTATATGGTCCGATCCCATTCTCGTTATCCACTTCATGGCATGGAATACTGTTGCTTTCCAAGATGACAACGTCCCAGGGTATGCACCCACGAAGTTTTGTGTACGCATCGCGTACATGTGCGTCCGTTGAGGTCATATGCAGCGTGCACAACTTGTTAACTTTCGCGAGAAATTCGTTCCGCCACGAAAGTTGGCGGTTTGTTAGAAGACGCTCGATATTACTCGCGCCCGCCAATGCGATCTGATAGTTCTTCGCGTACGCGCTATCAATCAACACATCAATCAGTTGCGTGAACTCTTTGTGCACGTATAAGGCTTCCATATAGGTTTCCCCAACCGTCAAAATTTCCTTGCTCCATTGCAGAAGTACCAATTTCAGATTGTCGTTATTCATCAGCATAAAACATTTGTACAGCACGTCGAGAATTAGCGAAAAATTGCCGCAGTTTGGAGACGCCGCTGCGTATTCGGACGTATTGGATAGCGTAACCAGCGTGCTGCTCGAGATGAAGAAATTGTAGCATTTGCAATGCGAATAGAGCAGATATAAAATACTATATTGCAACATGGGCGCTTGATTGCCAAGTTGGTCTTCGAACGGTCGCATGAAAACCGCAAGCAACTCAAGAATGCTCGGTTTCAGCACCCACATACCAACAATCGATCCGCTATCATTAGCCAACTGCGCCAAGCAACGCAAGAGATACAAGCAGTTGATTTCCGCATTTCGAGCGTGGTCGATGCGTTGCGCCTCCGGTGGATCAAAGGAAGTCGCCTCGATCAATTGCACGTGAGGCATGAAGTATTTATACGACGCTTGCAAATCCTCCAAGAGATACCGGTAGACTTCTTGCAGCAGCGGGATGTTTTTCAAATTCAGCAATGCCTGATATACCGCGATAGTCGCTTCCTGCAGCTCACGGAACGGTACCGAGCGCAATTTGATGAGCGGCGATTTGGGCCCCACCAATTTGGGGATCAGCTCGATGCGAAGGTCCGCGGAGAGTTCTTTAATTACTTTAGTCACAAGCGCCAACAGCGATATGATTGACGAATCCGAGTAGACACTAATCAATTCCAGTTCTTGATCGATGAGCGAAAATAGCATTTCGTGGACGGACGTGTCTTTCACGTTCACGTCCGTTGACGAAGTGGACGGTGAACTATCCGCGATTTCCAACGCCTTGAAGGAGTCGCGTAATTCGTGATTTTTGCTCATCATGTAGAAGCCCACAAGCAATAGCATGCATTCGTTGCACGCAACAATAAGATTATCGCACACTCGATACGTGACCGATCCGACAATGGTATCGGAAACCTGCTTCATTGCATCAACGATAACTTTGCGCGTGAACATTGCGTGTGCAGCGACGTTGACGTTGTCGCGCAGACATTTCAACACGGTATTCAGCGATAGTACGAAAACGGTAACGTGCTCAACGGACTCACCTTCGGGGTCGTCATCGCCACCAGCCATCTGACTCGAGTACGTTTGGATATCTTCAACGAAATGCAACACGAGCGTGATGGAAAACTCCAGATTGCGTTGGAAATGCCCGGAGACGCGTTGCAACTGCGCCGAGATGAATTCGATGTTGCACAGCGGCTGCGTGTGATCCACATGCCATCCAAACAATAAATCAATGGTGTCTTTGAAGAATTCATTGAAGCTACTCGGCGAGAATTCCGTGCAAGTCATCAAATTATCAAGTATCAATTTAAATACGTCCGCATTTTCGGTTGGCTCAATGGAGATCACAAGTTCATGTATCAAATTATGCATTCGGGTCTTGTCAATGATTGGTTTCTTCTTCTCCAGCATCAGTGTCTCATGTAGAGCCTCCATGAAAAGGCACACTGTACTCTCATGCCCTCCATGAGCATTGTACTTCATGATCACCTTCACGTATTTACCAAAATCAAATAGATCCTGTGCCATCACATAGCCAATGCGACCGAACGCGCGGGCACACTGCTTTTTCGCCAGCATACCGGGCGCCACGAGCATGATGTGCAGCATCGAATCGCGCAGGATGGCAAACGATTTACGTATGTACGTCGCATTCTCGGGCAGAATGATCACATCCTGCAGCTTCTTGGAGATCTGCAGCGAGTTGTCCGGATCCTCTTCGATGCTCAGCCGCCGCAGCAGCTTCGAAATGCGCGTGTCCTCCGGCAGCTTCATTTCGCATTTCTTCTCCAGTTCAGCAATCGTGTACTTCGAGTACGGAAACAGTCCGGAGCCATCAAAGGCAAACTCGCGCTCGCCCTTGGCGCGCACGCCCAGCCCGTTGCCGCCGCGGCCGTTGCTGCGGAATGCGTTCGCATTCCGCCGCTCCACATTGCGGCTGCCTGCTGGCTTGCTGACGAAGAAATTGTTCGCCTTGTTGAGCCGAATCTTAGGCACGCGCGGCACGAAGAAGTACTTGTGGTTCGCATCGCCGGTGGCATCTCCGTCGACGCTCTCCGCATCGTTGGCCTCCTCCGGCTGATCGTGATTGTGGCGCGCGGCGCTCTTCGACGAAGCCTTCAGCTTGTAGGACGAGTTCTTCGTAATCATTACTTAACTTACATAGCGACGGTTTTCGCAATGCACTCACGTCGCAGGTACGATTCCGCGAAACGGTCGCGTCCGTATGTCCGTGAGCGGCCTCGCGCTCGCGACGCCAGCAACGAAATGATTTGCGCTCTGTGCAGCTCGCGAGGGCAACAATTAATTCGCGTAAATTTTTATCTCGCGCACCATAGACAACATACAAGTTTTTGCGTTTTGTCATTCGGCACGATCGCAAACAAAACAGCTGCAAAATGCACTAGGAAGTCACTAGTCACCCAGTGCAGTGGGTCACTAGAATATTCCTTCCGTGGCAGCGTTGCTCACGGTTGACGCGTTGTCAATCGACTGTCGCTTACAATTTATTAATTTCCTTGATGCTAAAGCAAGCGGATGTACAATACCGCCACACTGTATTTTTCTCCGCTTGTAGCTCTACGTAATTCTAGTCTTTTTACTAAACACTGATTAATCCTCACAAAATTCTCTTCAAAATGCGGAAGTGTGTTCAAATTTCACAGCGACACTTCCAATGAACTACGCGTGCTGTCAGAATGAAACATAACCACACATTTCAATGTGATTTCTATTATGAATTAAATTCTGTTTCCGTGAATGAAATCATCTCAAATTGTTGCATGTTATTCCACGATTCCTTCGGCTTATTGTGCAATGATTCATAATTGAACAATTATTCGAAATTCGCCTTTTGGCACTGATGAGCCGATTGAGGCGATCTGACAACCCTGACGTGTATTGTGTGACAGACGAGGTTTGTTTGGGCTTCGAAGGGCCTGGTGGAGACGATCGAAAATCGCGAAAGATGTACGCGAAACACAAAAGCCGGGCGATGAATTAAGGCGATAAGCTGAGCGGGAAGGCGTGTTAACGTCCACGGAACAGCATCAGTGCGGCGAATATGTGTGATACTCAGTGTGATCCGCTCGTCGAATTCCTCTTTCGTTCACCCGAGCAAGCGTCGAATGTGTTTTGTTTATGCAGCCGTTCATTTTCCAGGTAATTTAATGCTTTCTCGTATTTAATCACCTTCCAATAACTTAAGGTTGTGGTGCATTCCGGAGGTGCTTTGATTGGAATTTGCTGTTATTGATTTCCTATTTCGCAATGGTGATTATTTTCCTCCACACGTATTTCAACCACCGGGTGATTAAGTAAAAATTTAAGATTCAATAAACCAGAAACTTGAATTAAACTCTATGCATTATTCTCAAATTTAACCCATTCTTCATTTAATAAATTATTGGACTGTTAATTATGTGCGAGTTCCTCATTTAGTTTAAAATTTATGAAGTGTTGCGGCACCTCGTATAAAACACTGTTGCCGTTCGTGAGTGAGTGGATTTGAATCAAGTCATTACTGGTTTTTTTGCAAGACGCCCATGGTGTGCACCAGTGTGCACGGACATGTGGTGCTCCGATTATTTGTAAATAGTAATTAATATCAAATCAAAATGAGTGAAAACAAAGAGAATACTATCATACTCGGGGATCTGGTGACGAAGTTACCGGATATCAACGACTTCTGCATCATCAAACCAATCAGTCGCGGTGCTTTCGGCAAGGTGTTCCTCGGATGCAAGAAGACTAATACGGACATGATGTACGCGATTAAAGTGATGAAGAAAACCGAAATGGTGAACAAGAATATGGTGTCGCAAGTGGTGAACGAGCGCAACGCACAGGCGCTCACGAAGAGCCCCTTTTGCGTGCAGCTCTACTACTCGCTGCAGACGCTCTCCTCCGTCTACCTGGTGATGGAGTACATGGTTGGCGGCGATCTCAAATCGCTGCTGAGCGTCTACGGCTTCTTCGAGGAGGAGATGGCAGCCTTCTATGTCGCCGAAGTGTGTCTGGCGTTGCAGTATTTGCACAATCACAACATCATTCATCGCGACATCAAGCCGGACAACATGTTGCTGTCGCGCGACGGCCACGTGAAGCTCACCGACTTCGGCTTATCGCGCGTGCACATTCACCGCGATCTGGAGAAATCCGACTTCGAAAATGGCACGCCAAACTTGTGCGCTCGTACGCCCGGCCAGCTGCTGAGTTTGACGACACATTTGAGTTTCGGTTCGGGCGACTCGAAGTATTCACACTTGCATGCCGGTTTGGATATTTTGTCGGGCACGCAGTTGCAGTTCGAATCCGGCTCCCATGTGCAGTCCAGCTCTGATACAGATAGCACAAATAAGTTTGAGATCTCTTCGGTGCTCATGGAGCAGAGTAGACATATTGAGAAGTCAGGAAGCATCTCCAATGTATCTGGAATCATTCCATTTCACACAGTTGAAGATGGTACAACCAGTAGCTTGCCACTGGATGGTAGCTCACAGTATCATTCATGTCTGCAATGCAGCAATCAGCACGAACAGAGCGCCGGCTCGAATACCTCCTGCTCGACATCGCCAATCAGCCGCCGTGTGCCGAGCCGTTGTGGGCATTATGTGATCCGCGGCGATCGTAAACGGAAGTTCACCTCGCCTTCGCCGACGAAGCGAAAAACCTACGTGCGTACCGGCCTCACCGGCGAAATGGAAATCCTGCGCGTCGATTCGGTCAGCCCGCCCAAAGGCATCACGTTCAGCACACCGGTGTCGACGCAGAAGCCGCAGAAGACGAAGAACATGCTGCGCTTTGCCCTGCCTCACTTGAAGCGAAGCCATAACGAAATCTATAAGAGCGATGCTAGCAAGTCGGAGGAGGTGGAAGAGGTGAAGACGCCGGCTGAGACACCTTCGTCGCATGGCAGCCAACGCAGAGAGTTTCTTTCGCCCACGTCGGTCATCCATACGCCGTATCGCACGCCGAAATCGGTGCGACGTGGTCAATGGAGCTCCGATATTCGTATTCTGGGTACTCCCGATTATTTAGCACCCGAGTTACTGCTGCAGAAGGGTCATGATTGCAGTGTGGACTGGTGGGCGCTGGGCGTGTGCTTTTATGAGTTTGTCACCGGCATTCCGCCGTTTAACGATGACAGCGTGCAGAAGGTGTTCACGAACATCTTGGACAGGAATATTGAGTGGCCGGCGGATGATGAGGCGTTGGGTGAGCACACGGTGAGTGCTATCGAGGCGCTGCTTACCTCGGACGCCGAGACGCGACCGCGCGCCAAGGAGGTGATGCAGATGGAGGTGTTTGCGAAGACTGATTGGGATGAGTTGCTGCAGACAACACCGCCGTTTGTGCCCACTCCATACGATCTCACCGATACCGGCTACTTCCAGGCTCGCAATGAATTGTTGACTTTGAATATATCCAACTTTGACCTGTAATTGGACATTTATATTTTATTATTAGGACGTTTTATATATTAGAATTATGGTACTATTAGAATGTGATTATGAAATTTGATGTACATAAATATTGATCCATTTTTTTGCGCATATGCATTACTATTTATGTCAGAAATTGGTCAGAAATGTTTAATTTAGAAACGTGGATGAAACAAAATATATAACTGAATAATTCGCAACTGTATTTTGCTGGCGAAACGATTAAAGAATTTACATTATTACTACGTTTAAATTGTGAATAAACCGAATTCATTATGCTACGACAGAAAATTTGGGTTTATGTACATTGAAATATAATGAAAGTTACCATTCTTTGCGCACTTCCGGTCGGGTTATGGGCGCCGCGTCGATAGATATTCCTTTGTTTTGAAACAAAAGAGCCCTTCGTCATTTGTTACCAACAAAAACATCCCATTTATCGCATTCATAGACAAATCGCATTTATCCCTGCTTGTCCCTGCTGTACGCTGCCTTGCGAGCAGAGCGAGCACTGCTCTAAAATTCAAAGCATTCCAAGCAATTTTCCTGACGATCTATGGCGAAACGCACCAGAAAAGTTGGAATCACTGGCAAATACGGCACACGTTACGGTGCCTCGCTAAGGAAGATGGTGAAGAAGATGGAAATCACGCAGCATGCCACGTACACCTGCAGCTTCTGCGGTCGCGACTCGATGAGGCGTATTGATGTCGGCATTTGGTATTGCAGTCGTTGTCGCCGTTCTGTTGCCGGTGGTGCATGGGTTTACTCGACCACAGCAGCCGCCGGCGTTCGTTCAGCCGTTCGACGTATCAAAGAGATGAAGGAACAATAAACTATGTTATCTATTATATCACCCTCCATTGTACTGTTCTGGGAATAATATAATATGTTAACCACAATTATGTTGCTTTTCTACTCACAATAAATCTTACTAAGAAGTCGTCTTGATGTGATTTGTTTCTTTTTGTCGCAGGACAAAAGACGAGAAGACTGATCGACACGTTCGAGTAACTACTGGCGAAGAGTTCAGCGCCTCTGAGAGCGACTTCAAGGAGGACACCGCCGACGATGAGTTCCTCGACGACAATCTGCCTCCCGAAAGTGACTACCATTTCAAACATTTAGCCGATTTGAAACTCGATGTAAGAATATCGCAATCTTTGCAAATTCTTTCTAAAACTGCGTTTATTTTAAAGGTTGATGCTGAAGTGGTCAGCTGCTACTGTAGTGCCTCACACACCGATAACATATCGACGGATGAACACGATAGTATACGCGATTCGCATCCGGCTCGCACGCACCAGCTGCAGCATCGCGGCCTGCAGTCGAGCGACAGCGGCGCCGACCTCACCGAGCACGCCGTGCGCCACGATCCGGACGCAGCGTGGCACAAGTTCTGGGCGAATCACGGCGAAAGACTGATCTGGGACTCGTGGATCGCCAAGTACAGCGACTACATCAATCCCGAGTATTTGAGCAACTGTGATTACGACGGCGGCGATGCGGTGCGCTCGCCCTCTGACATCGAACCGGTACCTCTACCACAGCAGCAGCAGCAGCAGCAGCAACGCGCCGAACATTCCAAATCGCGCTTCTCCTTTGATCGGAAGGACATCGATAAGCTCGACGCGCCCAACTTGAGCAGTATCGATGAGAACAAGGTGCTGAGCGCGAAGGCCGAAGCGCACGATATCGTGCAGCGCAATCGGCATCTGGTGCGCAATCTTTCCAATGCGGATTCCTTCGATAAGCTCAACTCGGACATCTCCGAGGGTTGGAATCCGTTGTCGCCGCTGAGTGTGGATTGCGAAACGGAGGCCGAACGTCTGCTACTGAGCAGCCGATGCGGATCGTACGCGAGCGGATCGCTGCGCACGGTGGATTCGATGACCAATGTGACGCGCATGACGGTGTCGTCCATTGATCTGAGCGAGAGTTCGAAGAATTCCGAGAGTTTCTCGTCGGTGAGCTCGGTGCAGAGTTCGCTGAGTTCCACCAGCTCTGAGGAGTTGGACGATAACGCTGAAAACGACAGTCAGTGGAATCATTTGTGGAAAAAGCACTACGAGGGCGAGTACTTACGGCAGTACCGAAAGTTCGTGTCGATCCAGACGGACGGTCGCTTCGATAGCGTGGATCACCTGGAGGCAGCGCATTTACACCAGCAGGTGCTGCAGTCAATCAACCGCGCGTTCGAGGATCGCAAGGGTAGTAATAATAGCAGCTTTGAAGATACGGACGTGAGTGGCAAGAAGCGGCGAAGTGGCCGGAAGTGCATGGATAGCGTAACAACGCTATTAGAAAACTGTAAAATGGAAGAGGTAATCAAGCCTTCAACCAGTGCAACGAATTCAGTAGAATACGTTGCCGAGGTAGACGAAGATATGCTGAAAAGCATGGGGTTGCCGACGGGCTTCTCGACGAAACGCACCAAGAAGCAATTGTCGAAGAGTTTCAGCAGCGTCGAATCGGACCCGAGCGCACAATCATTATCCGACCGCGTGAAATTCGCCTTTAATCTGATGGGTATTGAACTAAACGAGGGCAGCGCTCCCAAACTGGCAGGACAAGTGGACTACAAGATGAAGCATATACGATTGCAGAATCGACACTTGAAACTGCAGAGAATCACTGAGCAGCCCGTGCATAAATACTTCGACGACGACGGCAACGAGGTGATTGTCGAGAGCTCGGGCATTGATGCCAAAGAGACAGAACCGTTAAAATCGTCATCGTCCAGTGAAGATCTCGTTTCGTCGGCGGCGCCCTCCGACGCGGTCGATCTGTCATCGCGCGAAAAGTTACTCTTCACGAAGAGCAAGAAGCGCCGACGCGGTGGCAAGCGACAATTGCCAGCCGAAATCAAAGAGAATCCCAAGCTGCGCAAGTATTGGGATCGACGCTTCTCGCTCTTCAATAAATTCGACCTGGGGATCAAACTCGACGAGGAGAGTTGGTACTCCGTGACGCCGGAAACGGTTGCCAAACACATAGCACAGCGCTGCAAGTGCGATGTGATCGTTGATGCATTCTGTGGCGCTGGCGGTAATGCAATCCAGTTTGCAAAAACATGCGCACGTGTAATCGCCATCGATATTGACCCAAAGAAGATCGAGTTGGCGCGACATAATGCTGAAGTATATGGTGTCCATGAACGCATTGAGTTCGTGGTGGGCGATTTCTTTACTCTAGCACCAAAGCTCCGTGCCGATGTGGTGTTTCTCAGCCCACCTTGGGGTGGACCTGCTTACCTACATAAACAGACTTACGAGCTGGAGGAGATGCTGCAACCGGCGCCGTTGTCACGACTGCTTGATTCTGCGCGCCTGATCACGAAGAATATCGCACTGTTTTTGCCTAAAAATAGTAACACTTATCCGGTATGTTTGAATGAACGAAGAGATTTTCACCTTAACTTGATGTGTTCTTTCTTGCGCAGCTTATTCAGCAAGCAGGACCAGGAGGCTTTGTCGAGATGGAGCAAAACTTTCTTAATAAGAAGCTGATTGCGGTGACTGCATTTTACAACGATCTCATTCAACGCGTTTAGTTCAATGTACAAGGAATTTACGACTAGAGTTCACCGTTTTAGCCAGAAGAAAGGCGTACGTTTAGTTCACTGAAGTTTAATTTCTAGCTAATTTTACCTACTCTGAATAAAAATTATATACAATCTGCATTCCCATTGTGTGATATTTGAATACTTTCCCAAACTTTGTTGCAACTTTTGAATTCGCAATGAATTTTTAATGTTGGCTGTACTGCTTTACTGGTGAGTTGGTGGGGAAAAAAAGGGAAAGGGATTGAAGGTCGCGGCGCATTGCTGCGCATCGCGCGTGGCGCAGTCGCGAACCTCGCGAACGGGAGCCGCTGCGGGGGCGGCAGCGCACGTCAGTCGGTCGGGCGACGAAGGTTGGTCTCCTGTGGTTCTGTTGCAATTTCCAACACTCGCCTTGGTAAGTTCAATGCTCGATATTTGCTCGCATTCCTGGAATTAGCTCCCGGATCTCATTGTGACCGTTCTCAATCCACGCATGCACATGCTCTGATGCGATCGCAGATGATTTCTAATCATGTTCACGCCTAATGTTTATTTTTCCACCGTGAATGTTGCCTTGTAAACACGCATCGACACGAATGCACGCATACTCCCAATTTACCCAATTGTTTGCGGCATTCCTACGCATGTTAATTTCCTATCATTTGCAACGTATTTGAAAAATTTCACATTTTACTTATAACACACTTGAAATTATGTAGTTGATTCGTAATTATGTGCATTGCGTGCATGCTATCGGTGTGGTGAACTCAAGCGCAATTATGGGTTGAGGAAATTCTCTTGACACCTCTTGCAGGTCCCGCGCGCGCATTGGTTGTTGGTAACTTTCTTCTTCTGACACACCACTCACAAAAACACCCGCCACCCCCGCCAATGGAGCTGCGCGGACAGTTTCAAATTAATCGCATGCCGTTCGCGTAGCTATGAGCTCGAACTCGAGCGCTCGGCTTCGCGGTGGTTGGGAGCACAGTCATCAAACTCTAGTCAAACTTTTCGCACCGCATCGCCACGATGAAGACGACGAGCGCATCGTCGCGCGTGGTGGCGTCCCGCACGCGCGCACGCACCCGCTCGCGCAAATTCCAATGCGCCACGTGCCACAAGCTCTTCCTCTCGCGCAACGACCTCCGCAAGCACGAGCGCATCCACACCGACGAACGGCCCTACGTGTGCGAGAAATGCCACATGGCGTTTCGGCAATGCGGCTCGCTCAAGAATCACATGGCATCGAAGCACAACAACGAGCTGGAGAGTCCGCCCGTCTTCATCTGCGACTACTGCAATAAGGCGTTTCCGATCAAGGAGCGCCTGCGATTGCATTTGCGCACGCACACCGGCGTCAAGCCGTATGAATGTCGGCACTGCGACAAGAAGTTCGCGCGAGGCGGGCAGCTCGTACAGCATTTGCGCACGCACACGGGCGAACGGCCCTACAAATGCGACACGTGCGGCGCCGGCTTCACGTGCTCGGCGAACCTGAAGCTGCACCAGCACAAGCACGCCGAAGTGCGCAACTTCGTGTGCGATATGTGCGGCAAGGCGTTCATCCGGCGCGATGCGCTGCGCAAGCATTTGAACTGCTTGCATAACAACATCAAAGCGTTCCGTTGCGAGATTTGCAATAAGGATTTCAAGGGCCATCTGCCACAGCATATGCGCACGCATGCGAACGACAAACCGCACGGATGCGCGGATTGTGGGGCGCGATTCGCGCAGCGTTCGCAGTTGACGGTGCACCAGCGCATCCATAGCGGCGAAAAGCCGTATCGATGTAAGGTGTGCTGGAAGGCGTTCGCACACTCCACCGCGCTTAAGTTGCACGTCAGACAGCATACGGGCGAGAAGCCGTTCGCTTGCCTGCTGTGTAAGAATGTGTTCTTTACGCAGCTGCCGCATATGAAGAAGCACATGCGCTGCATTCACAAAACAGATAAGCCGTATATGTGTGTGCATTGCAAGACGTTCCATAAGACGAAGAATGACTTGGACGTGCACGCGAAGTCATGTAAGAAGAGTAAGAAGGCGGCGCGGGCGATGGCCAAGGAGGAGGAGACTGTCATGCCGCCAATGACCATCGAGAAGATGCGCTTGTTGCTTGCGATTCTACTGCAGCGCATTTCGACTCAGGAGAAGCTCGACGAACTGGGCTTCAATAAGAAACTCATTGATGACGTGCTGATCGCGTCGCTGACGAGCGCGAAGAAGAGCGTCTGCACTGATGTAATGATTAGCGATGCGCAGAGGTTGAAACGGAACGTCCAAACGTTGCTGGAATGGACGGTGCCGTCGGAGTACATGGCCAGGTTCCAACAGCAACAGCGCTCGACGGAGGAGTTGCTGGAGGAATTAACATCTTAATGCGAAATTCACCGGATGATCTCCCACTTCTATGCGAAGTTTTGTTTTTCTATTCTTTTTAGTACGATTTGATCGGTCCTATTTCCTTTCCTTACTTTCTCGAATTTCTTTTCTTTGACTTACTTCCTTCCCATAGAAATGATCATCTCCCTCAGAGGGATGGAAATGATGCAATCTTGCCAGGCCATAACTTGCTTGAGAATGAAACCAAAGTTAACAAAACCCTACCAAAAAGGATGCCATATCAAAATCATGTCATACTATGCTACCCCATTCGGGTATTACCTAGCTTTATATACTTGTTTAGATGTTAGAAATTAGTTCTATTGTTATACAATTATGCGAGCGAAGATTGAAAAGGGTTTTGTAAAAGCCCCATGGATATTTTCGGCAAATTTTATTCACACGACTGTTTTACGAGTGCAAATTTTGTTTCGATTTAAAAGAAATGTGGAATGCTTGTTACCAAAGTATTGACAGTGCAATTTTTATAAACTTATTTAATTAGAATTACGCCAAAGCGCTATTATATGGAGGCTACTTTTAAAACGAAAAGTACATGATTTGTTCTTTATTTTTATGTTTATGGACTGCCATACGAAGTCTGGGCGGTTAATACCGATTTTTGTGCATTCTACTAAGTACGACTTTTTCAAGACTGTTGACGAAAAATCTTTGTTATTTAATACTAATATGCATTCGTACGATTAGCGATTATTATGCATATTTATATGTAGTAGTTGTTTAATGTGTATACCGATAACCATTTAATAGTTATCTAGTCTAATTTACATCATACCTGCAATCATAGATGGAAATTAATGTATATTTTAATCACATCAATATTTAAATGCGTCATCGTATAATTATTCTTAGGTAACTGAAATAAAAATAAACCTCAAAAAATTAATCAAACCTCTACTATACTGATTGTGAGCATCTGAGCTTCATTTCCGATTTGTCCCCTTCATCTTCTACCTATGTATGTACCTAGTCATAACAGTGAACAGCGATAATGTTCATTTCATCCCACGATTCCAAAATATTGGCACATAAATTGCGTTAGGTCTCAATTCTCAAATATTTTCTAAATTCGCTAGAATTAATTATAACCGATAACTATGTATGTATTTAGTTGTTCTTTCGTAGGGTATGTAAGCGTATATAGGAAAGCTAGATACATAGTCATTTAAACAGCCATGGGTCCGATTACTCAGTGGAGAACCTTAATCATAACTTTTCGTATGGAATTTAATTATTTGAGGGCTATAGCCGTCCTAGCAATGACGCAAACTACCAGTTTGGCACAACGTATCTACGAAGAACTCTGGCTCTTGACTTTGGTTTTATCATGCGCGAAACAATACGTTAAAAGTACATACTCCGTTCAGTGACTATATAAATCGACTTATCACAAACACCAACTTACATTGTAAGTTCCAACGCAATCTCCCTTCGATACTCACTACTCTTTGGCGTCCGCGTGCATTACATCCAAACGATGCGCAGCGGATTCATCAGATTAATATTCAAGTTGTCGATGAGCAAATACTGCAACAACATGATTAGTAACCCGTTTTAGAAATATAATTGTTGCATTTACCTTCAATTCGTCATTATATTGAAATTTCTGCGTGGCGTTGTTAATGGTCACGTTCGACACACGTTCTAATCCCATAACAACCACCGTGCCCAAATTAGTCACACTGTTATCACCCCAGTGTTCAATCATCGTGCTCAAGACGTTTCCTTGTAGATTAAAGTTCAGTAGAACATAGCGCCGCTCTTCAACCGTATCTGATGGAAGATTGTATGAATATATGAATTCGGTAAATTGAGGAGTGCTAATATTTACTTAGGGAATCGCCGTCATCCCAATAAAGTTTACCAATCGCGCTCATATACTCATCGGGTGCCACAAGAAGCTTTAACTTGGTGCGCCTCGAACGGATGGTTGTCTGCAGCGCTTCTTGTTGCGGAATGATATATCCACCGCGCACTAGCAACGGAATTGTATCAATCGGCGCCGAGATGTTGTAGCGTGTGCCGTTGGACACGAGCTGACCAAATGTGTAAAAGTCGTACCAGTTGCCCCGTGGCAAATACGGGTTCACCCAGAGGCGGTTCTCGTAGAGCACAGGCACAATCATTAGCCCAGCGCCCCACAGAAATTGGTCATCAATGGCAAAAGTTTTTGTATCACTGATAAATCTAATTAAAACCAAAAATGATTAATAATTACTTTGAATGCTGATAATGGGGTCTTACTCGAAAAATAACGGTCTTGCAACGGTATCGCCATTGACATGAGCAGCCCAGAAGAGGGTGTACAGGTATGGCAGGAGGGAATAACGGGCCATCAATGCCTTCTTCGCCGAAGCAATCACCGTTGTACCCAAAGAGGCTGGATCTTGAGGCTGTGTAATTCAATCCCATTAATTTACATGAATGATTTAACGCTTGTTCACTTACAAATGCATCGTCAGTATTGTGATTTCGAGAAAATGGGTAGAAAGCGCCTAATTGAGACCATCGGTTACAGAGTGGAACAGTTGTATTGCCGTTGAAACCACAAATATCTGCACCCATCATTGGCACTCCGAATAAGCTATAGCTTAAGAGTTCTAAAAATAAACTATGAATACATAAGTTTGTTAAACATCTGGAAACACGTACGGGGAATGGTGAATTTCATATCCTTCCACTCGGACGCAACATCTCCGCTCCAATGACCCGCATATTTGCCCAATCCCGGGAATGAAGAACGTGATATGATGAAAGGACGTTTGCCCCGAATTGTCGCCAACGCGCTAAAATCAATCATTATTATTCTCCGAGATATGAAAATTATTAAACTAGTGAAACGTACAAGTTGGTAACTGTGGACTCTGTGAGGCCGTAAAGTTGATGCACATTATAGTGTAATCCCACTGAATGATTGGCCGACATGCATAATGTATGATAGATTAGCTTGCCGCCATCCACACCCGGCACATACGGCGGCGTTTCTAAACTGGAAGCTGGACAATCACCAAATTGGCCGTCAATAAAATTGCTTGGTTCGTTCATATCCAACCAAATGCCATCGAATTCGAATTGCTTATGCATCTGCTCCAGCATCATCGTCCAGTAATCCACCGTCGATGGATTTGTAAAATCCGGCCAGACGGTCTTTCCGTAATTCCAAACCTATCAAATATAAACACAATGAAAGCACACGTTTACACAACAGCTAATCTAAGAACCTTGTGCTGGTTTATATCCAAATATTACGTGTGCGTGAATAGGAAGGGAAATATAATTCATTAACTTATTATGTATAAACAAATCAACCATTTACCTTGCCAACCATTGGCATTCCGGTGGAATTGGTGACGAAAATACCCATTTCCAACCCGCGATCGTAAGGCGGATAAGTGCCCGCCGTCTCGCTCGCTGATATGCCCGGATCCACGAGCGGAATGTAATGCATGCCTTTACTATGCAATTCCTTCACGAACTCGGGCAGGCCACGATACGCCTGGTCATCGTAAGTAAAGTCATTGTGATTCTTCATATAGTCGAGATCATTCCACTGCACATCGATAGGAATACCAGCTTCAATATTCGCCTCAAGGATTGCCTTGGTCGCGTTGAGACTATTGTATCCAAAGCGGCACAGATGAAATCCAAGCGACCAGTATGGTGGCATAAAGGGTTTGCCGATGATCTCCGTGTATTGCTGCACGACGTTCGCCGGTGTTGGGCCGAAAAACACATAGAAATCGAGGATGCCGCCAATCGTACGATACGTAATCGCCGGTGTCGGTTGTAATATCACATCCATTGCATTACTGTTAAGCAGTAGGACACCATGACTGTTGCCCGATGGTTCGACACTCATGTAGAACGGATGCGAGCCGTACAAATTTGCCTAAATCCGAAAATACAATAAATTATTTCCTTAGCGAGAATAAGTCTGAGTTCTTACGTCTTCGGTGGGAATATTATCGTGATTCCACATCGTGAACTTGGACCAGTGTGTGGATAGTAAGAACGGTGCGCGATGCTCACCGAGACCATAGATTTTATTGGACGCCAATTTGATACTAAACTGGATCATTTGATCCGAGTAGATTAATGCCTGCAGATTCATTGTATCAAATCTAAAACAATCAGATTATTTTAATAAACTTGCGTTGGTTAACTTTGTAACACGTACATAACAACTCGATCTGCTCGACGGACAATTTGGAAACCACCAAATGAAGAATTTGAAATAAGAAACGCGTAGGATAAGTTCACAGGTGCTCCGTCAACCACGGGAACATCTGGAAAAGGTGGTTCGAAGCGTGTAGATGTTGGATCGATGATCTATAAAAGTCGTACTTAGTTACCATTTGCAAATTGCTATAAAAAACGTGATGTGTGTACCTTAAAATGCAACCGGTCTTCAGTTTCAAACTTGACAATCAACTTAATCACCTCAACATCATCGGGATACGCGCTCCGATAATCCCGCTTCATGAAAGTCACATAGCCGAAATCAGTCTGCGTGACATTCAAGACTTTGTACGTTTGATAATTATTCGGATAGAAACAATACGGCGTGTTGATGTTCAACGCATTAAACTTCTTATTGCGCTTTTTGGAGTTGCGCGGCACCCAGCAGCATCCACGTGCCTCGCACTTCTCCTTGGAGACGTCCTTCTCCGGATAGCAATCGAACTTGTCGTCGTCGTTGAGCGGGCAATGCGCATAATCCGGTTTCGGTGGCGGTGGTAACTCCTTCGCCACAATGCGCATTTTGCCATTGCTGTAAATGTTCAATGACTCGCGCATTTTCTGGCCGGGTGCGTAATGATACGTTTCCTTGAGCGCGAAAATGTGCGGCAAATGCTTGTCGTAATCATTGTGGATCAATCCAAAGCAATGCACCAAATAGAAGATCGGAAGCACGGCGAACACGGCGACCACAATAATGCCCAGGAGAATGGTCGTGAGACTCGGACGGGTGCAACCACTTGTGGTTGCTTTGTAGTTTTGAGCAGAAAATTTCACATACTCCCTAGCAGGCTGGAAATTGCATTATGCTAACAAATCTCTGCACACTGAGATAATGGAATGAAACTCACAGAATGTCCAGGAGATAGGTCATTCAAAGACGACTCTTTGGTGATGGGGAATTGATCGGTGGGTCCTTCGTTGTAGAACGAATCAAAGGACACTGTGTCTAATTGCGGCAAACGCTTTGAACGCCGCGTCCGGTACGCGAGGACGAGTTCCCGCAGGCGCGTCATGTTTGCAGCACTGCGACGTTTCGAGTGCGTGGACAATAGCATGTTGGGCGCAATTTAAACAGTTGGCCGCTGATAAAATGTTGTCGTTGAAACGCTATTAATAACTTACGGTGCAGTAGACTAGTTATGCATGTCCGCCGATAACATATCAATTGGGAAGCGCTGCGTGTTGTTTGGCAAACAAACGCACGCAAGAGGCAAATTCGACGGATTCGTGAATCACAAGCTACGACCCGATCACCGTTTCGACGAATATAAACACAACAACACGTTACGATATTACGCAATTCGTTATTTGAATTAATTACGCGAGGGCTGCTTCACTGGAACAAAGCTTTTCGTGCCCCCGCTTGATGACATCCAATAAGCGTTGTCGCGATGCTTTCTCTTTATGCGCGTTTGCATATTTCACCCGTTTATGAGACAACCAGAGACAGCTGTTTGAGGGCGCGAGGAGAAGGCCCTTCGTGACCTTTCGTTCGCTCCCCCAAATTTTGCAACCAGGCAAACGACCCGACCAATGAGCTTTTTCGGGGATGATGCAGGGCCGTAGTTAAAAATTTCTAACGACCGTTTCTGTTTTCGGGCATGGTTGTTGCAGGTTATGTTTTTCACGTGTTCTTGTTTTCCGCACCTTCCTGCAAGAATGTTATTGCTGTAAGAATTCGTCTTGCAAAGTTTCTGTGAACTCCGTGTGCACAATGGGTTTAACAAAGCAGTATCTACGTTACGCGCCGGCGGGTAATTTCAATATCATCGCCAGCCCCAATTGCAATCCATGTTTTGTGGCATTGGAGGGACAAGAGGGCCGTTTTGTTGCTGTGGGTGCGTGCGAACACATCGTGATCTGGGATCTGCGCCTCGGCGAAAAGGCCCAAGTGCTGCCCGGCGAAAAAGTGCCCGTGTCGGCAATATGCGCGAGTCCCAACAAGCGGAATCTCGCCGGCGGTTATAACGATGGCAACATCCAAATCTACGATCTGAAGACTGCCGAGGTGATTACGATCTTTTCGGGCCACAAGTCGGAGGTGACCTGCTTGTGTTACGATAGTTTCGGTCATAAACTTGCGTCCGGATCAAAGGTAGATGGCAACTTCATTTCTAACACTTGACTTAACACATTGAACACTTCTAGGACACTGATATAATTGTGTGGGACACTGTTGCTGAGACAGGCATATGTAGATTGAGTGGTCACACTGGACCCATAACACAGTTATCACTGAAAGCCAGCCAGCCGTATTTGATAAGCAGCAGCAAAGATACTTTTGTCAAGTTCTGGGATTTGGACACACAGCATTGCTTCAAGACATTGATTGCACACAGAACTGAAGTATGGTCTTTATGTTTGATGAAAGATGATAAGTATGTGGTCACAGCCAGTGGGGATGCTGAATTGAGAGTATGGAAGTTGAAAGATAATAATGACAATAAGGAAGATGATGAGAAGCTGAATGGTGTTGCAGTGGAAGATGGTGATGATGATTCCGATTATTCATTGCGATGCTTCAAAGCCGGTTCGTTATTACGTTCGGGTCGCGGAAGAGTGATGTCCATGTATGCTGATGCAACTGGGCAAGTGTTGGGTTGTCATGGAACTGATATGCAAGTTGAATTATTTAGTTTTCTCACCGACGAGGAAGCAAAGAATCGTCTCAAGAAACGGTTGAAGAAAGAACGAAAGAAGTAAGTTTAACAAAACTCACCCATTTTTGAACTAAGCCTGATGTTTTTCTAGAAATGAAGCCACTGAAGAATCCAATCAAAATCAGGCGTTAACACTTCGTGATGAAGTCAAACGTTTGCCGGTTATTAAACTGACCAATAAACCCAAATCCCTTCATATTGTCCTTGGAAACGGCGGCGAACTTCGCGTGGCTGCCGTGCTTGCAAACAACACGATCGTCTTATACAGCGTGCAGACGTTGGTGAAGGATGTGGAGCCGGTCTGCTTACGTTCGATCACCATGCATGGGCATCACGGCGAAGTGCGTTCGGTATCATTCAGCAGTGATAACCAGGCGATTATTAGCGGCAGCAGCGAATCCATCAAACTATGGAATCGCCCCTCGCAGATTAGTTTGCGCACGATCGAAAGTGGGTATGTTTTATGCGCGGTTTTCGTACCGGGCGATCGACACGTGCTGGCTGGATTGAAGGATGGTCGGTTACTCATCGTCGATGTGGCCGCTGGCGATATTCTCGAGGAAGTTCCAGCACATGGGAGTGAGTTGTGGTCGATGTGTTTACAGCCCAACTTGGTAAGTTCGTAATCACTTAATTGTCCTGATATTACAACATCCTATGTGTATTGCTAGAGAGGTGTGGTAACCGGTGGCGGTGATAAGACAGTCAAATTTTGGCAATTTGAACTGGTCGTTGATGAAAAGTCTGCGTCGACGGCCAAAGTTTTATCTTTAATACACTCGCGCACGTTGAAACTCGAAGAGAGTGTACTGTGCGTGCGTATATCACCGAATGAAAAGTTTATTGCCGTTGCGCTGCTGGACAGCACGGTGAAGTTGTTCTTCATCGATACATTTAAGTTCTATCTATCTTTGTACGGTCATAAATTACCCGTGCTCTCTATGGATATATCTTCGGATTCGACGCTTATTGCAACAGGCTCGGCGGATCGCAACGTGAAGATCTGGGGCATGGATTTCGGCGACTGCCACAAGAGCATATTCGCACACGACGATTCTGTAACCGGTGTGCAATTCGTACCGCGGACGCATTACTTTTTCACCTGTGGCAAAGACGGCAAAGTGAAGCAGTGGGATGGCGATACATATGATAAAATTATAACACTTCAGGTATTTGCGTATTTACCAAATTATTTTCAATCAGTTAAAATTGTGATAACTCCAAAGGGGCATGTTGGTGAAGCTTGGGGCTTATCTGTGAGCCCCAGCGGCGAATATCTTGTTTCCTGCGGAGCCGATCGTGTTTTGCGTCTCTACGAGAAGACCGATCAGCCTTTGGTGCTGCAGGATGAAGAAGAGGATGAACGTGAGGCACAGGAGGGTTTAGCCACTGGTGAACAATCGGTCATTACCGGCCAGCCCGGAAAGAGTCTCCCGTCGAAGAAGACCATTGGAAGTGAAAAAGCGGTAGGTAACATAATTTCCTTCCCAACGCAATACTATTCATAATTTTTCATTAAACCAGGCTGAGAGTATCCTGGAATGTCTTGAAGTGTTGGAGAAATATAAGGAGCAATTGGCAGAACACGCCGCATCGCAACTGGGCACTACTCAAACGCTTCCGCCTCCAGCAATTCCGCTTATTATGCAAGCGTTTAACGCGTCAACCATTGATGATTTTGTGTTGGAGACTTTAAAGCGAATACGTCCCAGGTAATAAGCATATATCTATAGCGATAAAAAAATCCATTATTTGAAAAATTTCAGTGATATGCAGGAAGCGCTTCTCATTCTACCATTTTCAACAGTCTGCGAATTAATCCAATGCTTGCCGAGCTTAGTGACTCGTGGTGATCATATTGAACTAGTGCTAAAAGTTGTCTTGTTTTTGCTTAAAATTCATCACGCACCAATTGTCGCCAACCAAGCGCTATTATCCACACTCAAGAGCATTCAGAAGACAGGCATTGAGAAAATGCACGAGCTAAAAGATATGATCGGTTACAACCTTTATGGTATGCAATTCTTGCAGCGCGAAATCGAAGAGGCTGAAGGCGTGCGTCTATTCAGGGACGCCACCATCGAGCATAAACGCGGCGTACAGAAGAGGAAACAACGCGAACGTGTTAAGCGCTCCATCATGGCTGTATCGCAATAACTGCTTGTACTTGTTATAATGTTTGATTACTGCATTGTTTATGGTCAACACATATTTTCGAGTAATAAAAAATATTTGAAACATTCTTGCACTTACATATCAAACTATGTAAGGAATCATCCCCTGCAGTCAACAAACGGTGGAACTTAAGTAATCCTAATTCTATATTAATATTGTGTGTGAATTGCGAGGTTCATTCCTTTGGTGGCGGTCTGTAGATACCAACGACAACCGCATGGTCTCGCTCATAGGGTTCGAGTGTGAGCTGCTCTTGCGGCTTGAGCTTATCCGCTTGCAGTTTCTTCACTTCGGCGGCAAAAACAGCTTCCGGTGTCGCTGTCGAGTCAATGCACGATGCCTTGATCGAAATAACAAAGTGCCCGCCGTTTTTAAGGAAGTACTGCGCATTCAGCGCGACGATACGAGCCTGATCCGGCTGCGCGACGTCCGCAAATATCGTGTCCACCATGCCGATGAGCATGCGATATTTATGTGGATGGCGAGCATCTTCGATGATGGGAATGATGTTGGTCCGTTTCTTCGCGACATTAATCAGATCGCGTCCGGAGCGGTGTGAGAATTCCACGGCGTAGACGAGGCCCTCGGGTCCAACAACGTCCGAAACGTGCGACACGGTTGTGCCGGACGCAGCGCCAAGGTACAGCACTTTAGTGCCGGGTGGCATGTAAATCTTATCAACACCGCCCAAAACAGCAGCAGCAAGTTTGCTTCTGAATGGATTCCAAACCCTGTATTCAATCTTGTTGCCCTCCTCCTGATAGAATTAAATTTATGAAAAATGTGTACAGTAACGTTAACGAATTTAGTACCTCAACGGATATGCGTTTTTCTCCATAAACTTCGGAACCGGGCACCAGGTTCAAAGTGACCAGTGCATCCTCCTTACCCCTGGCAATGAAAATCCCCTCATGCCTATGTGGCTCAATCATCACATTCTTACCGCCTTTAAAGCCACCGCCGCCGCCACCTCGACCGCCTCGGCCGCCACGACCGCGGTCGCCACCACGTCCGCGACCCCCAAAACCGCCGCGACTGCCTCCCCGACCCCCGAAGCCGCCACGACCGCCACCTCGATCACCGCCGCCGCCGCGTCCTCGTCCACCGCCGAATCCACCGCGACCACCTCCTCGATCACCGCCGCCTCTTCCGCCGAATCCACCACGACCTCCTGGTGAGAATCCTGAAAGCACGTTGGTTTTATAGGTTAAATCACGGCAAGCGCGTTTATGTGATTTTGAGAAGTAAATAACTTAGCAAACTACGAAAGACTTGCATACAAATAAACAAAATGCCAAGGCATACCTGGTCTTCCCATTGTGGTTATTGATTAGGAATTTAGCAGTTATTTATCACTTATTCACTGGAGAACAACAAAATAACTTGCACCACGTGCCAGACATCGGCTTGAAGAACGCTCGCTGGGAAATGACGGCCAGCCGCAAGCGCCAAGTTGAGGGCGCCACAATAATGATGTCGCGAATATTTCCGATCAATAAATATTTCAAATTTTGCTTATTTTATATTGATTTCTTCATGCTTAATATTATATAAACTTCAATGCTTTACTTTGCTTTAATTCTCTTGTATGTAATATAGAACTATGTAATGAAAAACATTCTTTGCATAACTTAACGAAAACAACCGAAGTATAAGGAAAGATGGCAACTTCCCTCATATAAAAACGTGTGTGGGGCGCGAAATCTGTCCTTTTATATTTTACTTCTCAAGCCAGCAAGTTGGGCTTTCCAAAGTTCACGTGCCTGTGTTTTTGTGGTGCACATAAATCGGTAAATTCACCACCAATTATATAATGCTCTTTGCAATATTGAATTCGAATTTAATTATTGGAAGTGGCGGTAGTGTAGTAGATTATCATTCCGCGGTGTCTTGATCTGTCACGCGTTGGTGATGGGCGTCTGAAGATCACTGAAGATCGCTAAAGTGTACAACGCCAGTTTATCCTCGTAAATTACTACTGTGCAAGACGATCCAGCAGCCAAGTAAGTGTTAACGACGATTTCGTTAAGAAAATCTCCATGATTCCATCATATTTTGATATTTTCTTGGTGTATTCCGTGTTCATTCATGGTCGCCGGTTCATGGTTATGTGCCATTGAAACGTTTCTAATCGAAAGCTTAATTTTCGGCCGAAATCTAACGCTGTTCGTTCTCTATTTAGGATGTACCTTTACAATCTCACGTTGCAAAAAGCAACGAGCGTTACGCATGCCATACACGGCAATTTTTCGGGCACAAAACTGCAGGAGATCATCATCTCGCGGGGTAAAATCCTCGAGTTGTTACGACCAGATCCCAACACAGGCAAAGTACATACTTTACTCAGCCTTGAAATTTTCGGTATTATAAGGTCTCTAATGGCGTTTAGGCTCCTGGGTGGCAGCAAAGATTATATCATGGTGGGCACGGATTCGGGTAGAATTGTTATCCTTGAGTATATCCCTGCCAAAAATATCTTTGAGAAATTGCACCAGGAAACGTTCGGCAAATCGGGCTGTAGACGTATTGTGCCTGGCCAGTATCTGGCGGTCGATCCGAAGGGTCGCTGTGGCATGATCGCCGCCGTTGAGAAACAAAAATTCGTGTTCATCTTGAATCGAAATGATGAGGAGAGGTTGACCATATCCTCTCCTCTGGAAGCTCTGAAGAGCAACACCCTTGTCTATCACATGGTTGCCGTGGACAATGAGTATGAGAATCCGATATTTGCCTGTTTGGAAATTGATTATGAGGATGCCGACTCGGATCCGACCGGCGAAGCCGCCCAGCGCACGCAACAAACGCTCACGTTCTATGAGCTCGAGCTGGGCGTGAATCATATCGTGCGTAAGCACTCCGAACCGCTGGAAGAACACGCGAATTTCCTGATTTCGGTACCGGGCAAGAAGGACGGACCGTCGGGCGTTCTGATCTGTTCGGAGAACTATCTCACGTTTAAGAAGATCGGCGATGAACAGATGGATATTCGTTGTCCGATTCCGCGACGCCGCAGTGATCTTGACGATCCCGAACGCGGAATGATTTTCGTCTGTTCCGCCACACACAAAACCAAGTCGATGTTCTTCTTCCTTGCGCAAACCGAGCAGGGTGATATCTTCAAGATTACATTGGATATGGATCGCAATCACATCGTCACCGCTATCAAACTGA